>LR750253.1:693143-719624 GCA_902729485.2 Mus minutoides
TGTAACTCTCTACGTATTTCCTCTTTAAATGCTTCTAGTTGTTTATCTGTGTTTTCCTGTACCTCTCTAAGTTTTTCCTCTTTAAATGCTTCTACTTGTTTATCTGCCTTTTCCTGTATTTCCTTCTTGTAGTCCTCCATATACATCATGACGAGTGACTTTATATCCATGTCCTGTTTTTCTGGTGTGCTGTTGTATCGAGGACTTAATGGGGTGGGTGAGTTTGGATCTGGTGATGCCAAGTACCCTTGGATTCTGTTGCTTTTGTTCTTACGCTTACCTCCTGCCATCTCTAACCAAGGAGACCTGGCGTTGGTGCAGGCCAGAAGGGAGTGTCTGAAATGTTCTGGGCCTATCTCTGTCCTAGCTGGTGACTCAGGTCGCACAAGATTGGGCAGGAACAGATGCTGTGTTCAGCTGTTCACCTTGATGTGTGCCTCTGTGATTTCAAGGCCCTCCGGTGCGCTCCACTCACCTTTAAGCCCGAAGTGTGCCTAGTGTCCTGGGGTTTGGAGAATGCGCAGGTGGCCCTATCCCCTGAGTTCAGAGAGGGATGATGGCGGTCCGGCGGCGGAGGAGGTCCTGGCTGGCTGGGAGTGGTCCCAGCCTCTGGTTGGACTGAGGTCCTCTGTTCCAGCTGCTGCTGCAACTGGCCACTGGACCCTCTGCGATTTCAAGGCCCCTGCTGCGCTCCACTCACCTTTAACCCCAAAGTGTGCCTAATGTCCTGGGGTTTGGAGAGTGTGCTGGCGGCCCTATCCGCTGCGTTCAGAGAGCGATGATGGCGGTCCGGCGGCGGGAGAGGTCCTGACTGGCTGGGAGGGGTCCCAGCCTCTGGTTGGACTGAGGTCCTCTGTTCCAGCTGCTGCTGCAACTGGCCACTGGACCCTCTGCGATTTCAAGGCCCCTGGTGCGCTCCACTCACCTTTAACCTCGAAGTGTGCCTAATGTCCTGGGGTTTGGAGAGTGTGCTGGCGGCCCTATCTGCTGCGTTCAGAGAGGGATGATCGGTTAAGACCATTTTTAAAAATTCCCTCTGCTGAATTAAAACCTTTATTTGACATTTTGGAAGGGGATACTCATATTTCCTCGCCAAGGGCCTTAACGCCAGCTGTAAGCCGTGCCTTACAAATGGTAGAAAAGGCCTTACAGAATGCCCAATTAAAATGCATAGATGAAACCAAAGCCTTTGACTTATATGTTTTTAAGAACAGACATTTACCAACTGCTGTGTTATGGCAAGATGGGCCTTTATTATGGATTCATCCCAATGCATCCCCTGCAAAAATTATTGAATGGTACCCAGATGGTACGTGGTCTAAAAGCAGCCATTACTCATTTTGGAAAGGAACCTAAGGTTCTAATAGTGCCTTATACTGCCTATCAGGTTCAAATATTAACTGCTACCTCTGATATTTGGGCGGTGTTGGTCACCTCCTTTAATGGTCAAATAGACAGTCACTATCCTAAACATCCCATTTTACAATTTGCCTTAACTCAAGCTATTGTATTCCCACACATTATATCTTAGAAGCTGCTCCCAGATGGAGTGGTTGTTTACACAGATGGGTTGAAAACAGGTGTGGGTGCCTATGTAGTTGATGATAAAGTCACAGCCAAACAATACCATGAGACCTCACCTCAAGTTGTGGAATGTTTGGTAGTATTAGAGGTTGTCGAAACTTTTCCAGGCCCTTTAAATATTGTTTCAGATTCCTCTTATGTAGTAAACACAGTTAAAGTTTTAGAAGTGGCTGGGCTAATTAAGCCATCTAGTAGACTTGTGGAAGTTTTTCAAAAGATTCTATTTGCTTTAGTTAATAGGAGATTCCCTGTTTTTATTACACATATTAGGGCTCACTCAGGTCTACCAGGTCCAATGTCTCATGGAAATGACCTGGCAGATCAAGCCACAAAGTTGGTTGCTATTGCCCTGTCCCCAAAATTGAATTTGGCTAAAGACTTTCATAAAAGATTTTATGTGACAGCCGAGACGTTACGTCGTCGATTTGACATAACTAGAAAAGAGGCTAAAGATATAGTGACTCATTGACAAAACTGCTGTCAATTCTTACCTGTGCTTCATGTTGGAATTAACCCTCGAGGAATTCGGCCACTACAGATTTGGCAAATGGATGTTACTCACATCCCATCCTTTGGCAAATTGCAATATTTACATGTTTCTATTGATACTTGTTCTGGAATTATATTTGCTTCTCCATTGACCAGAGAAAAGGCAGCACATGTTATTCAGCATTGCCTTGAGGCATGGAGCGCTTGGGGAAAACCCAAAATTCTTAAAACTGACAATGGACCATCTTACACTTCTCAGAAGTTTGGACAATTCTGTCACCAAATGGAGGTGACCCATTTAACGGGTCTACCATACAATTTTCAAGGACAAGGCATTATAAAACGGGCCCATCGCACTCTTAAATCTTATTTAATGAAACAAAAAGGGGGAGTCGAGGAGGCTCTACCCTCAGTGCCAAGGGCAACCGTTTCTATGGCTCTCTTTACTCTTAATTTTTAAAATCTTGACAGTCAAGGCCATACGGCAGCCGACCGTCATTGTCTGGAGCCTGACAGGCCAAAAGAAATGGTGAAATGGAAAGATGTCTTGACTGGTCAATGGAAAGGCCCGGATCCTATTTTGATAAGATCCAGGGGAGCTGTTTGTGTCTTCCCACAGGAAGAAGACAATCCATTTTGGTTGCCAGAAAGACTGACACAAAGAATCTTGGCACGTGAAGATGATTCCCAGATGGACCTCCCAACGACCGGTTCTGCTCATTCTGCTGAATCGAGGGATGAAGCCATCTTCTGTCGGACTATCTCGGAGGTAGTTGGTCGTTGAGGGCGGAGCAGCTCTCCAGAAGGCTTCTCTTGCAGATTGGGTGACTCAATGGGACTCAGCTGAAACCCATTGCCTTTGGGGACTTCTTTTCCTGGATATCCTTAGCCTTTTCTTTCTTTAAGGAGTGGGTGGGAGTTGCCTTATTCGGCATTACCCTCAGCTGTGGTGTTGTGCTTCTGTTTTTGGTGGTTTGCAAGCTCAGAACCCAACAAAAACGTGACAAAGTGGTGATTGCTCAAGCACTCGCAGCACTAGAACAAGGAGCCTCTCCCAATATGTGGCTCAGCATGGTAAAATCATAGAACAAGGAGCCTCTCCCGATATGTGGCTCAGCATGTTAAAATCATAAAGGTTAAAAATTGGCACTCGCCCTAGAGTAATTTTGTAGAGAAGTTGTTGCCTGGCCATTTCATGAATGTGCACACTAGACCAACCTAAGACAGGGACCTAGTGGCGAGAAGTTTTCCCAGTGACAGGTAAGGCTAGTGACGACACATAGTGGTGGCGCCCTCTTTTTTCTTTTCAGCCCTTGCACCCAGAGGACTTGATCCATTGCACCTGGTAGGGTAAAAAGATGCGGTAAAAATTGAGCCCATGATCACTGACACTCCCGGCAAAAGGGTATCGGCTTGATTGGGTTTAAACTCCATATCCTGGCAACAACTATGTACTGCTCATCTCTAGGCCAGACCTTTAAATAAAATAGAAAGGGGGAGATGTAGAGAGCCACGCCCGAGCTGGTTCTGCCGCCATTCCAAGATGGCGCCGACATCCTGTCACCACTCCCAGCCTGGGACAAGCAAACAAGTTCAGTGCGCATGCGCTTGTAACAAAGCCATGTAATTCACCGCCCATCCCGGGGCGTAACTTGAGGTAATGGGCAGTCAGCCAATCCTGACTGATGACACACGTCTCACTGAGGTGTATTTAAGTGGGACCCATCTTGAGCTCGCCCTCTTCCTCCGCATGATGTAATAAAAGTATGCTTGCAGAAGGATTCTGGTGTCCACGTCCATTCTTGCCAGCAAGGCGGTAACGTGGGCATTTACATAGGTCCACAGACCATTCACAGCCAAACCACCAAGCAGTTATAGTTCCTAAAATGTAGAATCCCAGGTCTGCTCTAGACTTACTTATCAGTCTCTTTGGGATAGGTACCAGAAGCTGTGTTTTTACCAGATGTTTCTATTTAATAATAGTAACAACAACAACAACAATAATAACAACAACAGTAATCAAGAAAGAAGTGGGGTCCAGGCAACTGCCCTTCAGACATCTGCATGTGATACAGAGGACATAGTAGAATGGCAGTTGAAGATCATAGCATCATCAAGGTGAATGGTAAGTCAGGAGGAACTGAAGGATGTTTCAAGAGAGAGAGAGAGAGAGAGAGAGAGAGAGAGAGAGAAAGGAGACAAGCAGGGGAGATAAAACACAGAGGCATATCTAAGAACAGAGACTCTTTCCTCCTCAGAGACACAAGTTTCCCCCCAAAAAGCCAAAGGACAAAATTCTGCCTCTACTGACAAGCTAAGGCTGGTCCTGGACTAACAGGAGTCTGAGTGCAGTTCTGAGAAAGGCCTGGAGGTGGCCTCACACACAAGTGGCAATGTAGCCTCCCCTGATGGTAGTAGCTCTTCCAGGCACTACAGCTCTCGGACTAAAATAAAACATGAATAGCATTCTCAGAGCTAGTAATTGACCCTTAAAGGAACAAGTAAGAGGAAAAAAATGTATAAGTAAAGGAAAAAGATGACATGAGGAACTAAAGTTCTCAGTAACAATGTGAACTATCTGGTCACAGGACCTCATCAGTAAATGTTTCACCCAGGCTCTTTAGAAACAGAACAGCAGGTCCCATGACCCAGTGATTCCACTCTGAGAGCTTTACCCAAGGGAGCTGAAACCATGTCTACACAGAAACCTGCACACAGATATTCACACACTCTTCATAATAGGCAAAAGCAGAAACTATCCAAATGGCCATCAACAGGTGAACAGATAAACACAGAATGATAAATCTACACAAAGAACTAATATTCAGCCATAAAAAGGAATCAAGAGTATTGATACAAGCTCCAACACAATTAAAGCCTGAAGCCAGTGTGCTAAGTATAGAAAGCCACACACAGAAGGCCAATTATGATCCCACTTACAAAAAAAAAAACCCCAAATAGGCAAATCAATAATGCCAAAGATGGAGATTACCGGTTGCTTGGTAACCATAACTAGGGGTGATAAGAATAAGAAAAGTGATGGTTAGCAAGGGTGCTATTTTTGTTTTTGTTTTTTTGAGAGGGGTTAAAAATACACTGGAATTAGACAGTACCAAGAGCCAGTACTGTCTAATTGTTGAAAAGATGGCTCAGAGGGTAACTATGCTTGCTGCCAATCCTAAAGACCCGAGTTCAGTCTCTGGGACTCACATGGTAATAGAAGAGAAACAGCTCTCACAAGTGGTCCTCTCTTCTGACCTCCACACATAAGCCAAGGTTCAAGCATGCCAACAGACAGACAGACAAACAGACAGACACAAATGCAGTAGTGAGAGCCACATGACTTTGTGCATATACTAGAGTTTGAATCCCCAGCACCCACATAAATGCCAAGTGGGCATGGTCATCCACCTGTAATAACAGCTCAGGAGGCTCCTGAGCAAAGAGGCTAGCTAGAGAGCTCAGAATTCAAGTGAGAAAGCCTGCTTTAACATATAGGGAGGAAAGCAGTCAAGAAAACACCTGATTGCAACCCCTGCCCTCTATATGCACATATGCCTGCATACACATGTACCAATGCACATGTGACCATGCACACAAACATGCAAACATCAATACACACATATAAATATGCAATAATAATAAACTAAAACAATGAATTCAAACCAGATCTTCTGATAACTTGGGTAGAAAAGAACAAGCAAGTACCCACAGACTCATGGATACCACTATCTCAAGCCCATTAGTAAGCTGGCCTTCTGAAATAGTTATTATCGAGATGGCGGCAGGATAACACTAAATGGCATGACACAAGCCCACTCACACTCACATGCTCAGAAGCATAACATGAAAATTAGTACTAATTGCCATTTATGGAGTATTTGCCATGGTGTCAGACACTCTATTAAGCACTTGGCAGTATGACCTCCTTTCCTCTGCAGAATGCACTAGCATCATCACCCTTAACAAAGACATGAGGAAGCTGTGGAAGACACAAATGACCTTAGTAACTCACGGCCAGCCACCCACTCACCTGACTCGTCCCAGGTAGCCAGGCTCATCAAGGCTTCGCTATGCTGCTCCAACTGATGATTCTTTCCTTTTTTTTTTTTTTTTTTTTTTTTTTTTTTTTTTTTTTTTTTTTTTTTTTTGCTGTTGTTGTTGTTGCTGTTTGGGTTTTTTCTTGTTGTTGTTGTTGTTGTTATTGTTTTCTGAGATAGGATTTCTCTGTGTAGCCTTGGCAATCCTGGAACTCTTTCTGTAGACCAGGCTTGCCTCCAACTAAGAGATCTGCCTGCCTCTGCCTCTAAGTGCTAGGATTAAAAGTGTACACCACCATGACTGCCCTGGCACCTTCCTAACTTTATTTATTTATTTATTTATTTATTTATTTATTTATTTATCTATTTATTTATTTAATGTACGAGTACACTGTCCACTGTTGCTATCTTCAGACACACCAGAAGAGGGCATGGTTGTGAGCCACTATGTGGTTGCTGGGAATTGAACTCAGGACCTCTGGAAGAGCAACCAGTGCTCTTAACCACTGAACCATCTCTCCAACCCCACCTTCGTAATTTTAAACATTTCTTTTTAGATAGGGTGTTGTGTTTAGATTTCTTTGGCAAAGGCAGCTTTGAACACCTGACTCTCCTACCTCCCAAGAGCTACAATCATGAGCCTGTTCCACCATGCCCAGCTAACTTCATCTTCTTTTTTAAAATAAAAAAACAAAAAAGAAGTCACAAAATTCACAGACTGTCATCCACTGAGCATAAAGCAAGACAGGTGAAGATCTCAATTTCAAAATACAAAGCACCTGAAGTCCAGCAATTCTAAAAGAATAAAAAAAAGCACTAGGGGAAAAAAAACTGGCTGAAAGTAATTGAAGGCTGTATTTCATAAGAACCTAGAGTATGAAGTCCCAAGATAAAAATCTACAGTTAGCTATTGCTGTTTAAATTAAAAATAGGTAATTTAGATTTCTCCAAGCCCAAAGTAATCTCAAAATCTAAGCGAGAGGACTATTAGCAAAAGCAACCAAACATAGTATGGTAGCCGGGAGAGGTGGCAAACGCCTTTAATCGGATCAACCAGGAGGAAAATGGATCTCTGAATTAGAGGTCAGCCAGATCTACATACTAAGACGTGTGTGTGTGTGTGTGTGTGGTGCCTTGGGTATCTAGATATATTTCATGAAACAGCTCACCAGATGTTAACAAGATGATAATTCCAAGGCCTGACTCACAAAAGAAAGAAGAAAAGGGACAATGAGATCAAACGAGGCCGCTTCAGGAAAGGGTAGAAGGCAAAAGGTCACCACAGGCCGAGAGCTTGGAGGGACTGAGAGTAGATTGTTCTCTACAGGGGCAAGTACACTGTGCTTAATGCGCTGGGAAATAAGAGCGGACAGGCAGGATGGGTTCTGTATCTCTGGGAAGTCAGGTGAAGTGTCTGGACTTGACAGAGTAGGGAAAGGTAAGCCATGCTTTGCTGCTTCTGCCAGAGTTGTGCAAGCAGGAGTGGATTCCTTGCATGTCCCTTAAGGAAGAGGCCCTGGCTTCTGAGCTTGTTCACCAAGCCTAGAATTCCACCCTACATCCTGTGCCCTAATTTCTGTTGGGGCACAACTTGGTAGGAACTCATTCAATAAGGTTAACCTGGCATGGTGGAACTTAATTTCAGCAAACTCACGATAGGAAAAAAACAAACAAACCACCATTTTAAGAAAAAATAAAAATCACAGTCCTGTCTCTACTCTCTCTAGGAGCCGGCAACCACACTTGGGTATGTCTTATTTCTGAGTGCCTTTTTCTCCTACCCCTCTTGCTTATACGTATATTAAAGTATCACTTTGAAAAAAAAAAAGTAAAGCAAAGCTGTGCATAAGGTTCCTTCACAAAGCCTCTTAGCACATTAGCTAATGAGCATTAAATGTCCCCACATTTCACAGTTTAAGCTACCCTGAACAGTCAATAGGCTGTCTCTGGTACAGCATGACTTCTTTTGGTCATGACACTGGATGAGATAGCCAAACTTTTTTTTCCCCCCTTTGGTTTTTTTTCGAGACAGGGTTTCTCTTTATAGCCCCGGCTGTCCTGGAACTCACTTTGTAGACCAGGCTGGCCTCGAACTCATCAATCAGCCTGCCTCTGCCTCCTGAGTGCTGGGATTAAAGGTGTGCGCCACCATGCCTGGCTTTGCTTTTTTTTTTTTTTTTTTTTTTTTTTTTTTTTTTTTTTTTTTTTTTTTTTTTTTTTTTTTTTTTTTTTTTTTTTTTTTTTTTTTTTTTTTTTTTTTTGCTCAGTGCCAAGGAATCCCACTTTCGTCCCTCTCATCTGATGAGACCCCCTCTGGAAACTTCTCTTCCAGGGGTTTCCCAGGGGCATCCACTATCTCCCAGGAGCCACAGAAAATCTCAACCAAGGATCCAGAATTTAAAAGGTCCTGTGCAAGACGCGCTGTGCGGGGCCCAGGGGGGCAGGGGTGCCCCCGCGGTGTGACCTCACAGCACCCCCTCCCGGTTCAGAGGACACCCGAGTCCCCATCCCTTGAGGTGGCCTGGTACGCACCTAACCAGCGGCTCCTTCTCAGGCTGCGCGGGCTCCTCCAGAGGGGGAGCAGGGAATGGGATGGGGANCTAGCTCCTACCTTGGGAGTCATGTGTTCCAACTAATAGCTGACTGTGAGCATCCACTTCTGTGTTTACCAGGCGCTGGTATAGCCTCCCACAAGACAGCTATATCAGGTCCCTTTCAGCATTATCTTGCTGGCATATGCTATAGTGTTTATTTTGGTGGCTGATTATGGGAGGGATCCCTGGCAGCCGCCTTCACTGGCACCCGACTGCTCTTCCGAAGGTGATACGTTCAAATCCCAGCAACCACATGGTGGCTCACAACCATCCTTAATGAGATCTGGCGCCCTCTTCTGGGATGCCTGAAGACAGCTACAGTGTACTTACATATAATAAATAAAATAAATCCTTCACTCTTTTAATTCCCCGGGTGCGGCCCCAGCGCATGCGTCCTGTGACGCCCTCTAAGGAGCAAGTGCGCTCCAGGCACAGCGCAGAATCCCTGTGTGTGACCGCTGGGCAGCAGGGGACTGCAGCAAGCAGTCCTTTTTATTGGCTTCACTGCAGAGGAAAAGAAAGGTCTCCTACAATACACGCTTTGAAAAAGTTTTTTTTTTTTCAAACGTCCAGCCCTTGAACACTCTTAGAAAGAAAGAAAAAAAGCAACCACGTGTGAGTTCTACAACTGTTATATTACAATAGAGATGTGTTTTTGTAAATGACCATATGGATGCTGCAAACAGTCCTGTCTTCTGCAGCAGCAAGTGCTCTTAACCATCTACCTCACCGGCCCCAGGAATTCCCACTTTTTTTTAAATGTCGAAACAGCAGATTACCACACCAAATTTTTGTGGTTTTGTTTTGTTTGGGGTTCTTGTTTGTTTTTATCTTTTGAAATTAAACATTGCATTGCCCCTCCCACCCACCCTCCCTATTCCCTTTCCTCCCTCTAACCCTTCCCATGCACACATCTTTGTGCCTGGCTCTTTTCACTCAGGTCATGCAGACTGTACAGCATCCGTGTGTGTACCTTTCTGTCTTCCTAATGCAGACTTAATCTTACAGATGCCAGTGTTATTTAACCAGACCGTAAACATACTGGTGAACATGTTAACCAATCCCAGCCTTTTGTACTAAGGGCTGCAGTGCACATCCTTGAACTGATTGATGTACTTGGGAGCATCTATATCAACTGAATAAAGATGTGGCAGTCAACTTGCTGTGTCATAAGATGCCCCTTTAATAAAAAAAAAGATTTATTTTATACATATGTGAGTACACTATAGCTGTGTTCAGACACACCAGAAGAGGGTATTGGATCCCATAACAGACTGTTGTGAGCCACCATGTGGTTGCTGGGAATTGAACTGAGGACCTCTGGAAGAGCAGCCAGTGCTCTTAACCACTGAGCCAACTCTTCAGCCCACCCCTTTAATTTTTTTTTAAAATTTTTTTTCCTCTTTATTAGATATTTTCTTCATTTACATTTCACATGTTATCCAGAAATTTTCCCTTACTCTCCCGCGTCCCCGCCCTGCTCCCCTACCCACCCCCTCCCACGTAATGGCCCTGGCGTTCCCCTGTACTGGGGCATATAGAGTCTGTATGACCAACCACCCCTTTAATTTTGATGAATCCTGCCAAATTGCTTTACAGTGTGCAATTCAAATTTAGACTCTGGCATACAAACCCTATACTCAATATAAAATACAAGATGTGATCGCCCAGGGAGTGTCACTGTCAGAAGGTGAGGCCATGTTGGAGTAGGTGTGTTACTGTGGATGTGGGCTTTAAGACCCTCATCCTAGCTGCCTGGAAGCCATATTCTGCTAGCAGCCTTCAGATGAAGATGTAGAACTCTCAGGTCCTCCTGCACCATGCCTGCCTAGAGGATAATGAACTGACCCTCTGAACCTGTAAGCCAGCCCCAATTAAATGTTGTCCTTATAAGAGTTGCCTTGGTCATGGTGTCTGTTCACATCCGTAAAACCCTAAAACAGAAGGTGTTTTTGCTTCTTTGTTTTGTCTTTGCCAGTCTAATTGACTTGAGAAGTATTTAAGCTATGTTTTGGACAGGGATACAGCAGTAAACAAGACCAGCAAAAAGTGAACATTCTGGTGAGGGGTGGTTAGACAAGGAAATAAGCACTTACCAAGTATGTTCATTTTAAGTTAGTATAGACAAGAGAACAAATAAGAAAATAAGGAATAAAAAAGGGGGGGACAAGTGCCATGGTACGGTGTGTGTGCCTAGAGGTCAAACCCAGGTCTTGCTCACACCAGACTCAAGCCATGACCTACAGGCCCAGGACCCCAGTGTTTTATTTTGAAAAGGTCTCATGTAGCCCAGGATGACTTCAAACCTCCTATATAGCTGAACATGACCTTGAACTTCTGACCCTCCTACCTGCATCTCCCAAGGGCTGAGATTATAAGTATGTGCTGCCACACCCAGTTTATGCAGTGCTAGGGGCTTTGTTCCTGTTAGTCCCTTGACATCCCAGCACACCCACTGTGTCTCTTTAATGATTGAACCAAGTTAGCATTCAGCCTTAATAAAGAGCATGCTCAGTTTATGCCTACTTTTAAATTAATATATTCTCTCTAATTTTTATTTTAAGAAGTAACAGTTGAAGATCCCTTTTAAAGCTCACTTATTACATCTATTAATTTGGCAGGGCTGGGGGCAGTTATGAGTGCCCTGACACACAGGTGGGGTTCAGAGTTTGCCAGAGTTGGTTGTCTTCTTCCACAATGTGGGTCCCAGGGATCCAACTGATGTTTGTCTGGCTTGCCTTTCACTGAGCCACTAAGCCTGACCTGTTTGTTGGCTCTTTAAGGCTCATCACCTCAGTGTCTGTCAGTGTTGTCTTCCTGGGAGTTGGCTCTTGCTTCTCCCATTTTCATGAGCTACAGGAACCACTGTGCTTCTCCTCCAGCTTCAGCCTCTCCAACACCTTCGGCTTTATGGCTGAGCACATTTCCCCTTTCAGACATCCTTCACAGGGAAGCTGTGAGCTTCCTCTTTGAGAATGGGGCCCCACTGCTCCTCTGCCTGCCTTAACCAGTATTGCCTACCACACACGGTAGCATCTGACATTTACTAAGAGTCCCTGGGCACCTGGTGTCGGTGGAGTTGGCAGTCCCCTGGGGCAACTGGTGACTTACGGTGCCATCAGCTGCTTGTTTTCAGAACAGAACTAGGAAAGGGGCCAGACTCTATTTTTAGACTTCTCTGTGTCAAGGAAAACCCTGAGTCTGTCTGGGTCTATTTTGAAAACAATTAGTGTAGTTTGGAGTCTTTTCTCACACACCCCAGCCTTTAGGAATTTCCTGACAATTACTGAGAGAGGGAGGGGGTAAGGGCACCTGCAGAAGGGAAAATGAGAAAATCCAAATATTTAAATCCCAATGCTACACCATTAGTGGAGTCCACCAAAAATCTTTAGTGTTTGCTGGGAAGTTCTGCTGGACTTCGATGGCTCCACTTAGGAGCTGTCTGTACCTCTCCCTGAGAGATGTGGTAAGGCACAGTGGAGAACCACCATGGCTCAGAGAAATCACATCAAGGAGTCCCATGAGGGCCAAGGAGATGGCTCAGTGGGTAAAGGTGCTGGCTGCCAAACCTAACAACCCGAGTTTGATCTCCAGGACACACATGGTAGGAGGGAGTGACCTCCACATGCACATCATGACATGTTTGTGTGTGTGTGTGTGTGTGCGCGCGTGCACATACACACACACACAGAGCTAGAGAAATGACTCATCAATTAGAAGCACACACTGGTTTTTGCAGATGACCCATGTTCAACTCCCAGTACACACATCAGGCCACTCACCACTGCCTCTTCCAGCTCCAGGGGAATTCGAGACCACTGCCCTCCATGTAAATGTACTCACTTGGACAGTACCCACACTCAAATACACATACATAAAATATAAAAAGCCAGGCTTAGGGGTGTGTGTGTGTGTGTGTGTGTGTGTGTGTGTGTGTGTTTGAGACAGTGTTTCTCTGTGTGGTCCTGGCTATCCTAGAACTCACTTTGTAGAACAGGCTAGTCTCTGCCTCCCAGTTTAGTGGTAGAGGCCTTTACGCCCAGCTCTCTGAAGACAGAGATAGGCAGATTTTGGTGATTTTGAAGCCAGCCTCATCTATCTAGAGAGTTCTGGGCAGCCCAGAGCTATATAGTGAAACCCTGTCTCAATAATAAAATGATAATTAAAAATATAGGGGGCTGGAGAGATGGCTCAGCGGTTAAGAGCACTAACTGCTCTTCCAAAGGTCCTGAGTTCAAATCCCAGCAACCACATGGTGGCTTACAACCATCTGTAATGAGATCTGACGCCCTCTTCTGTTGTGTCTAAAGAAAGCTACAGTGTACTTATATATAAAATAAATAAATAAATCTTAAAATATATGTATTGATGATGATGATGATGATGATGATGATGATGATGATGATGATAGGGGCTGGAGAGAGGTCTCAGCAGTTAAAAGAACTTACTCCTCTTGCAAAGAATGTATGTTCAGTTTCCAGCACCCATATGGTAACTCACAACCACCTATAACTGTAACTCCAGAGAAACCAAACCTTCTAGTTCCTATAGGCACCTGCACATATATGGTGACCATATACACATGAATAAAATAATCTCACACAAATAAAAATAAATGTTTTTTAAAAAATAATAGGGGGCTGGAGAGATGGCTCAGTGGTTAAGAGCAGCCACTGCTCTTCCAGAGGTTCTGAGTTCAATTTCCAACAACCATATGGTGGCTGATAACAATCTATTATGGGATTCGATGCCCTCTTCTGATGTGTCTGAAGAGAGTGTACTCACAGACATTAAACAAATAAACAAACAAACAAACAAACAAATAAATCTTCAAATAAATAATAGTGAATTTTCTTAAAAGAAGTTCCATGACTAAATATCACCAAGAGAAAAGCAGGATGAGAGGCTCATATGTAGCCCTGGATGTCCTGAAACTCACGCTGTAGACCAGGCTGGCCTTAAACTCAGAGATCCACCTGCTTCTGCCTCCCGAGAAATGGAATTAAAGATGTGCTCTTGAGTGTAATTTTAAAAACAGGCTCCTGCCTTTCCCAGGAGTGCAGCCCTGGCTTCTGGCTTATTTCTGAGATCTGCTGCTGCCCAGCCCTACTCCCTACCTGCCTGCTCCTCCGGGCTTAGCTCCACCAAAAGCCAGCTACCTCCTTTCCTGTGAGCACTCCCAGCTCCTCTGGGCTTTGCTTCCCCAAGCAGCCATCAACACCCCGGCTTTTCTCTACCTCTGCCCACCTTTGCTCTGAGGAAGAAAAACATTTAGACAACTTTATCATCTTAGAACATTGTGTCAGACAGCACAGGGGCTGGAGCAGAATCCTGCCCTAAACTTCTCGGCTAACCTGTATCGGCTAACCTGTATCAGCCAGCCTCTGCTGGTGGTGGAGGCCTCTAGTTCTAGCTACCCCAAGATCTTACAGGGTTGTTGTATACTTCTCCTTCCAAAGCCTGGCCGAAAAGCCCCCCTTCTCCCCAGCCCATCATCTTCTCCTCCTGGGACCCGGAAGTACCACCTTTACCCTTTGCCCAGCAATTGGCTCCTGTCTTCTTTATTGGCCAGACTTTACTATCATCACCTCTCCCTACAGGTGTGTGCCACTAAGGCCAGCTGAGTCACTTGTTTCTGCATCTACAACATCCTCACCTCTCCTTTGTCTTTCGAAAACACCCTCAATTCTGCAGGTTGTATGTGGCTAAGGATACCCTACCACCCCTTGCTCCCTATCCTCTACAAGAAACCAGCTATGACCAAAGAAGGCTGAGCAGAGACACAGCTCACATCTTTAACACCAGGAGCCAACAAAGGAGAATGCTTGACGTGGAGATGTGAATTGCTTTAAGGGCAGCCTCTTAAAGAGGAGACTACAGGCCTTTGCTATTCAGGGCTCAAGAGAAGAGGAAGTGGTAGGCAGGAAAAGTGAGATCTTGGACTAAGAGCAGGAAAGGGATGGTTTCCTAAAAAATATCATCTATAAGCACAGAGGTATGGCTCCAGGAAGGCAAAGGAAGCCCAGATCGCCTACACTCTTCTCTATATTTAACTGCTCTGTTCAACCAACAGTGTTCTATACAAACTCTGGGCAGAGCTAAATCATCCCTGACTGATACTGATACTCCAGGAGAGCTGTGACTCTCTCTATATTATGGATGCTGCCATCTGCAGTGGAAATAGTTGACCGCACAAGGAATGGCAAGTCCTTAGTCATGTCAGGCCCCAAACCCAACACTTTGGCCTGCAGAAGCTTTTCACAACAGGGAAACAAAATATGCATTGCCTCCCCTCCTGCAGCAAACTGTAACCTCCAAAAATTACTTACCTGTGCACATACTTATCACCAACCTTTTAAGACTGGTTCTGACCCCAGTGTATTATGAAATATGCCTAAAGATGAAAGTTAGGCTATTGATACTCGGGGGAAAAAAACATTCCGAACAAAAACTGGAAAGCTATGAAACTCAGATGTCTGTGCTCAACCTTTGATCCCTGCAGCAGAGGCTTCCTTACCCCGGCCATCTTTCCCACAAGCAAGTCTACACCCACAGCTGTCTGCACCACTATACAGGCACAGCCATATCCACTGGGAAAGGCAAGAGTCCTAAGGCTAGCCCAGTGGTTTGACACAGTTGCAGCAAGGCTGGGCTGAATGATGCCATTGCTGTCCTTCTGTCCTTCTGTAACTCTTGCATTTTGGTCTTTGCATGTTGCATTCTTGGGGGATTTCTGCATTAGATTCATTTTATGTCTTTTTCTGAGAAAATTTTGTCTGAGTGTTTCTAGAAAAATCCTAAAGCTAACTTTATCTGTCCCTATTTGGAGCTCTGGAGATCATTAAACGCTGATAAGCACATAGCTAGGTGAGGCCATTACTTCAGGAATCTTCTTGGGGGTATCTGTCCCTGAGCAAATGGAAAGAGTGTAAATGGTGCAGGGTAAACAGAGACAATAGACAAACTCTAACTGGCCAAAAAAGGGTTAAAGATTCAAGGCTTCCCTTTACAATACGATAGGAGGTCGTACAGGATACACCCCTAGAAGAACCAAAGTCAGCAAATAAGATAGATTAAATAAAATGAACTCTTCCTACTTTAGAAGTTAGGTATCAATATTTGCTATTCATAAAGAAAGGTTCATATATCTTGTTTGTTTGGAATGCTTTCAAACTCCAAACACTGGCAGCCTAAAAGCAGGCTGCCATATAAGAAATGTGTGTGCTTTGGAGGAGATAGTCTTTAAATTGGAGTTATAGGCTGATAATAAAACTGAAATCTGTTCTGTTTGTATTTTCTAATTGTGACTGAACTTCTAACCCTGGACGTGTAATGAAAAATCAAACAGATAAGCTGTACTTCTTGGGTAATCATTAGTCTGTCTTTGTTCTGTGAAACCCCTATAAACAAAGAAGCAATCTGGTTGCTAGTAGGTCAGAGATGCAGAAGAGGTCAGATTGCCACTCAGAGCTGCAAGATTCCCCTCACCTTTCCTCCTGACTCTCCTCTCAGACTCCTCCCTCTCCTCCCAGGCTCATCTCCTCTTAGGAAGGAACCCTGTCAAAACAACAGCTGGGGCAGCACCCTCACCCCACCCCCCATTCTAAGTTTATCTGCATATCTACCTCTACCATCAAAACCCCTCACTACAGCAAGCACCGCTAATGACTCCTGAGTGGTCACCATGATCAACCAGGGATTCTGACGTCTTCTTACCCTGCAAGGACATCTTCCTTCCCCCGCCCCCACCCCCATACCAAGTAGCCCACTTTCTCCAAGGTCTTGTGACATTAAACCCAACTAAAGTTAAGGATAAGCCTAGAATGACTTATCACGTTGTGCTTCTTCCCAATTAAACTCTAATAAGCATTCACTAACACCTACTTGTTAACCTGATGTCACAAAATCACAAACTAAAAGAAAAGCTACAAGAACTATAACAAACCTCAACACTTGGGAGGCAGATGTCGGCAGATCCCTGTAAGTCCAAGGCCAGCCTTGCCTACCTAGCAAGTTCCAGGCCAGCTAATCTACATAGTGAGACTCTTTCAAAAAAAAAAAAAAATTAAAGACCATAGCAGGGACAGAACAAGATAGATATTTGCACATATTTGCTCTCAGGGCCCCATAAAGACTTGTCCGAAGTCCTAAGCCCAGATCCTACCATTTCATTGCCACAAATAAACACATTTATGTCTATGAGATTTCAGCTTCCTGTTCCTTTATTTCTCTATACCACCTGCTGAAATACCAGATAAGCCTCTCAGGATTGCCCTAAATCCTGTGTGATTCTCTATGCTGCCACCTTGTGGCTCTCTCTGTAAATGAGCTGCAGTCTACTGGGATGGATGGGGCTAAGGACCAAAAATAGATCAGCAAACTGGCTTTCACTCCTCGTGCAAAGCCGCTGCAGCCCCATGCCTCAAAGGACTCGCTTTTAAATAGTCTCAGCAACATTTAAACGAGAGGCTTCAACTGACTCAGGCCAGCCTCTCAACGTGTGAACGCTCAGCTAAATGGAAAAGGATGCTCTTTTCTTAGCTAAAAGTAATTGGCAATACACACACACACAGACAGACAGACACACACAGACACACATTTGTTTTTTTGAGACAGGGTTTCTCTGTGTAGCCCTGGATGTCCTAGAACTCATTCTGTAGACCAGGCCAATCTCAACCTCACAGCCTGACTCTGCTACCCAGGTGCTTGGATTACAGGCATGTTTTGCCACTGCCAGGGTGTTTCTTAAATTATATAAAAGAACTCCAACAAATAGTTGAAATTGAGATTCTTTTTTAAAATGTATTTATTTAGATATATATCTATTTAGATAAATTTGTCTTGCCAGCATAGTGAACACAATTCCACAGAAAAGATCCATCCTTTGGTTAAATGTGCTGGTGAGAGATTTAACTATATATCCATGATTAGAACAAGATAGGTGGCACACACCTTTAATCCTCAGGAAACCTGTTAGCTTGGCTGTAACTCTCTTGTCTCATGCCTGCTGGCCGTCCCATACTGCTGACAAAAAATCAGCTTGACAGTAGACACAGAAAAGTAGTTCAGCTCAGAGCAAGATCAAGTTGACTATATATTTTGAGGTTTATTCTCCTTTTCTTCTTTCTTCTTCTTCCTTCTTCTTCTCCTCCTTTCGGAAAATTCTCCAATTGTAGCCTCCACTGAGAGCCAAGCACGACAGAGGGCAGGTTAAACTGTTGCATCTAAATGACTAAAAAGCCTGGGGAAAGACTGACAGCCCCACAGCACTCCTGCACATGCTTAGGAGCTCATTATGGTTTTCCGCCTACATAATCTGAGCCTGAAAAATATTTGTGGTTGTAGCTTACAGCACCTGACTCTGAACTACAGACCTGGTCAGTCTTGGGGTTTGCATTCAATAAATCATCCTTATGATTAACTGTATGGTTTGTGCAGCAATTCAGACCTCAACACATCCCAACACTTAGGAGACAGAGGCAAGTGGATCTCTGTGAGTTTGAGGCTACCCTGGTCTATACAATGAGTTCTAGACAAGCCAAAGATACACAATGAGAATCTACCTGCCTTTAAAACAAAATCTGAATATAGTTTACTAGCTATGTTCCAGTACTTCCTAATGACACTGTTGACTGTCCATGACACCCCCTAGTGATGTTGCACCCACTGTATTTTGTGATGTCACCAAGGAAAACTGCCCCACGGAGGATTTCTCAAAATATATACCACCATGTAGTGTCACACGGCTGTATATGACTCTACATTGCACAGCTCTAAGGAGGCCCCGGAGACTCTCCAGAGATGACGTGAACAGCACAGGCTGGACAAGGCCAGGAACCAGAACAGGGTCTTGTTTGAGGGAGCCTGGAGGGAGGGTGCCCCCCTGGGCACAGCCAGTAAAGCTGTACCACGAGAAGGTGGCTGTTGCCAATGAGGACAGGATATGCTGTGTGCCGGGACTCAGGGAAACGTGTCATTCAGACTAACTGTGTGATTTGACCGGAGCTGAGTGATGCTCTCACTGTGACACATTTGCTAACCTCTGTAAGCTCACCTCTTCCTTCTGAGACAGAGCCTCTGCCGGATTTTCCACCCCGAGCTCTGAGCTCTGTCCCTCGGCTTTTTTTTTTCTTCCCAATCTAAAAAGGCTGGTCACTGCCAAGGCATAATGGGACCTGATTGTAATTCAGACACTCTGGACACTGAGGCACAAAAATGATGCATGAGTTCAAAACCAGCCTGGACTATCCTTTATCACAGGAGGGTGGAGAGAGAGAGAGAAAAGGAAGAGAGACTTAATCACTTCAGGTAGGGATAGTTTACTGAGCCATCCCTACCTAACCTTTAAATTGCTCCTAAATATGAACACCTAAGTTTCTTACAAGCCACTTGAATTCATTGTGAATGCTCCAGCCCCAGGGAGACCGATCTGTCTAGTTTTCATACAGTTTTCATACAGTCTCTAAATATGAGGAATAGGCTTAACGCCAAGGGAGAGAATAATTCCTCCACATATTAAAAAGGTAAAATGCCCCCTGAACATACATCTTAGATGAAATGGAAAAGACAAAAAGGGGAGAACCCTTAAATGTGGCCCCACACACATGCAGGAAAGGCTGGGAGAAAACAGAGAGGACCCATCGTTCTCAGTTAAGACTGGCACCCAAAGCCAAGCTTCCCAGATCTGCCTGCCTTGCTTTGCAGGAATACCTTACCAGGGGGCCAACAATCTCTCAACCTCTCTCTCCCTCACCGCTCCATGAGATAGGATGTCTCCATGTAGCCCTGGCTATCCTGGAACTCACTATATAGACCAGGCCAACCTTGAACTTCCAGACATCTGCTCACGCCTTCTCACTGCTGCGATTAAGGGTGTGTGACACTATCTGGCATGACAATAACCTCTTGACAGCCTTCCTACTTCCGTTTTCAAACCAGCTTTAACCTGGAACCCACTACAGCTGGTGCAGAGTAAAATTCCTCACCTGTGTGGATCCTCACAGCAGCATACGTGGATCTGTTATGTGATGGGTAAAGCTTTCTCTGAGGATTAAATGGCTTGTCTTGGGTCACATACTGCTACTGTAATGGCTGACAGGGGTCAGTCTGGACCCTCGTTACCTGGTTTTGATTCATTCTGTGGAAAAGCTATAGCATGGCACTAGGCTTTCTCAGCAGAACCCCATCATTGCTGCTCAGAGCTCAAGCCAGCTGAAGGCTACTTGGGGCCTCCCTGGTTAATGCAGATTTAGAGTGGTCTCTAACTTACCCATGCTGTTTGGCAGGAGGTTGCCTGGGCTTCCTGCTTAGTTCTAGCAAGAGACATAGGATGAACTACTGACAGGAAAGGAATTGATAGTACAGGAAAGCGTTATTTATTAATTTCCTTTTGAATGAGTAAAGCACCCGTGGCATTCTAGAAAAGAGACTGGATGCTTCTGGAAGTTTCCAGAAACCTTGGTCCTGTGTAGCACTAGTTTAAAAGGACACAGGACAAAGTAGCATTACTCCAGCCATTGCAGTCTGGAGAGCCCTGAAGAGGTGTCGATGTCACAAAGGGGAAGTGTGAGCAAAAGCAATTATCTGCTACAACCTGCAGGGATAGAGAGAGAAAAGAGGGGCTGGTGAGATGGCTCAGCAGGTAAGAGCACCTGACTGCGCTTCTGAAGGTGATGAGTTCAAATCCCAACAACCACATGGTGGCTTACAACCACCCGTAATGAGATCTGACACCCTCCTCTGGTGCGTCTGAAGTCAGCTATAATGTACTTATGAATAAGAATAAATGAATCCTTGGACCGGAGAGAGCAGGGACTGAGTGAGCGGGGCCAGCCGGAGCGAGAAGGGCCGAACGGGGCGGCCGGAACAAGTGGGGCTCAGCTGGAGTGAGCAGGGCCAGCAGGAGCAAGCGGGGCAGACCAGAGCGAGCAGGATTGACCAGAACAAGGAAAAAAAAGAGAGAGAAAAGAGCAGGCTCCACATGAATGGTTTCTGTTTACTCAGAGGCTGAACTCTTCTTGTCAGAAGAACGCAAGATGGCACAGGATATGTCTCCTCTTTCTTTCTTTCTTTTCTTTTTCTTTTCTTTTTTTTTTTTTTTTTTTTTGGTTTTTCGAGACAGGGTTTCTCTGTATAGTCCTGGCTGTCCTGGAACTCACTTTGTAGACCAGGCTGGCCTCAAACTCAGAAATCCACCTGCCTCTGCCTCCCTAGTGTTGGGAATGTCTCCTCTTTCTAGTGGCCCTAGGTTTAGGTCTTTTTGCCTGACCCCCTACTGGGTATGTACTTCTACCTCAGAGAGGATGGAGGGGACATGGTCCACCAAATTCCTCAATTATTCTATACTCCTCAGGGAACAAATACATAAGTTAAACTTCACCAGCAGGTGCTTCCAAATGTACTCACCCCAGTACCTGCCTGAAACCCAGAGACAAACAAGGACAGAGCATGTGACTGGAACCAAGGGGCTGGTGTCAGCTGCGGGACAACCAATTACTGACTGAAGGGACGGGGGCATAGGGAATAAAAGCATCTCCACTTTAACAGTAAACGAGTCTGGCTCTGCTTTTCATCTGGCTCCCAGGATCTGTGTCATTGATTCCATGCCTTCTAACCCCCTTTTTCCCAAGGACCATCTCAGGGGCCGAGGCCTAGGGCAACAGATTCTTTTATTATGTAATTCACTATTAGACTTTTTTTTTTTTTAACACATTGTATATAAGGAGCACTGGTAAAGAGGAGGGGAAGTCACTCCCAAGAGCAGGGCCCAGCTTTTTTGTGGGCGAAGTGTCCAGGCACTGCTGTTGAATAAGCTTCCCATCTCTGTTACCAGCCTGTCTTTCTACCTGCTTTCTAGTCCCCTTGATCCCCAGCCACGCAGAGAACCTCTGGTCTAAAGCCAAGACCCTAGAAAATGTGTTACAACTGCAACCTAGGGAGTCTGACTGACAGGCTGCAGGAGCCTGGTGCTCAGGCGTGAGGGCAAGTGAAGGGATGGTCGAAAGGAATCTGCACGCCATGCTTAGATGTAGCAACTCCAAATATTCAATCTTTTTTTAGTACACAGTTAAGGGCTATAGTTACGTATGGGAAGTACGGAAAAAGTAACTTATCTAAAGTCATCCACCCTGAAAATTGACCGTATCTGACTTTAAACAACAACAAAAATTTAAAGAATTATTTATTTTACGTATATGAGTAAACTGAAGCTGTCTTCAGACACTCCAGAAGAGGGCACATCTGAGCCCATTACAGAGGGCTTGTGGTTGCTGAAAGAACTCAAGGCTTCTAGAAGAGCAGTCAGTGCTCTTAACTGCTGAGCCATCCCTCCAGCCCTTGACCAAACGTTTTAACAGTTTTGCACATAAAAACTCTCCCAATGCCGGGCAGAGGCCAGAGAGGCAGGAGGCAGGAGGATCTCAGAGTTCGTGGCCAGCTTGGTCTGCATATCGAATTCCAGAGAGAGCCCCTGCCCTGGCCTTCAGAAACTTACATCTTTTCCACCTGACTCTCCCACCTGTTTAATGTCCTACTACTTCAGATCATTTTAACCTTGAATCAGGCGAGCGCCCCTCCCCAATTGATTCTGGGGGTGTTTGCATCACGATGTACTTAAGTCTTAGTCACCCCAAAATTTGCTGAAAACCTACTACACCTTGCGCACCTGAAGGGCTGGCGCACTGAGAAAAGTCTAGATGATACTACAGCCAATAAAGAAAGCAAATTGGAGTAAGAGAGTAAAAAAGCTGAATTAGCGACGAATGCCTGGGTGACAGAACATCCCAGGATCGCGCTTGTGATGGGCTCACGAGAGGCCTTCGGTCGTTAAATAGCCAAGTGAGAAAGGGGAGAACACGGTGTCAAGTCTCATACAGCTTCAGGACTGGAGGAAACACTACGGACGCAGAGCGGACCGCCTGACTAGAAACCAACCCTCAGCTCCTCAGGCTACCGGTTCCCACCTCGCTTTCTTCTGCAGCGAGTGAAGCGTAAGTGCGCCGCGAAGAGGCGGCTCAGTGCAAGTCGCCGCGCCCCTCGTGGGGCGGGGCATGCAAATAATACTCGGCGTGAGTGAGCGGGAACGCCGGGAGATCTAGGGTCGTGGAAATTGTAGCTGAAGCTGTGGGTGCTAGAAAAGGATTTAGGAGTGGAGAACATGAACACAGACAGAAGGAAGAAAGCGGCTAGGGAAAGGCCGGAAATAATGGTTGCAAGTAGTCACCACGAAGTAAATGTGTCTCTCTGCCGCAGAGGATGGCTGCGTGGGATGTACTGAGCATCGCTTCTCGGCCTTTTGGCTAAGATCAAGTGTAGTATCTGTTCTTATCAGTTTAATATCTGATACGTCCTCTATCCGAGGACAATATATTAAATGGATTTTTGGAACTAGGAGTTGGAATAGGAGCTTGCTCCGTCCACTTCACGCATCGACCTGGTATTGCAGTACCTCCAGGAACGGTGCACCCCACTCTGGGGAATAATACTGGTTAAAAATAAGACTAAGCTTTTAGCTTTATGCTGTAGGTGCTTTTAATATTTTCTCCAATTTCTTACTGTCTTTGCTTTTTTACTCTTAATACTCTTCTAGTGCCTTGTTTTTTTTTTTATTTTATGTCTATTATTCAGACTTAATGTTCCCACTTTTTTTTTTCTTACGGCCCTTTTCTCTGGTTTTGGATATTTGCATAAGTAAAATTAAGCATTAGAGGATTATGCTACTTAAAGGGCCACTTCATAAAAAAAGTCTTCACTGTTCACTCGGTTGTATCTGAGATTAATAATGAAAATAGAGGGAGGAGGCCAGTCATTAAAAATGACATTTAAAAAGTTTTAAATCTCTGTGTGTGTATGTGTGCGCGCGCGGGCACGCGGGCTCGCTCGTGGGCATGCGCACACACATGGGCATACGCCTGTTTCTTTGCATGGTGGAAACTAGGGAACTAAGAGGAAACAGCTATGAGCAGAGCAAGAGACCTCTCTCTCATGGTAAGGTATTTCTAGCATTCATATTAAAATGGATATTATAAATTAGGACCAGTAGAGATAAGCTAGCAAATACATGCAGTACAGGCAAGAAGAAAACCAGAGTCATCTAAACCTAAGGGGCTTTTAGTCTGTGGTTGTTTTGTTCATGTCTTTTATTTCCAGGTCCTTCCTGAATCCTAATAAGTATTCCCTCCCTTAGCTGTAAAGCCCACATTGCCTGAATGTGCCATAGCCCTGGTGGCTGGTTGATTCAGACCAGGGAATAAGTGTAGTGGTGCACACCTGCGATCCAGTCTGCTTTCGCCCTGGGCTGCGTTAGTGCCACTTTCATGGCTACAGTAGCTCTGTCTTGCACATCTTTCTTTCTAGTTAATCCAGAGAATAACTTCTTCACAGCCGTCCAACAAACAAGCCCAGGCTTGAGCCTTCTCGGCACACAACAGAAGTAATGGTCTTGTGCTGATGGAGGGAATCGGGCTTTATAGGTGGTACAAGTCTTATGCAATATCCACACAGTGCTCAAGAGAAGGGGAAAGGGTGAGATCTTGGACTAAGCAAGAGAGTGATGGTCCCCTAAGGAAAATCATCTGTCATGGCCCTGGGATGGTAAAAGACAGCCCAGATCTCCTACACTTTTTCTACACAGTGTTTAACTGCAGTGCTCATCCAAAAATACTCTATAAAAACTCTCCAGTCACAGATAAATTAGCCCCCACTGCTTCCTGTGCACCAGTTAGTGACCGTGTGTGTGTTCAAGATGTGCTGGGAACAATGCTGTATGTAGACTTTCAACAGATCCTTACACAGACAACTGTGACCTCCATAAGTGTTCATGATCACATTATTGATAAAGCAGCCTGCCTCCATCTTAGCCTGGAAAGCCATATTAAAGACAAGCTACATTCATTTCTATGAAACATTAAATTTGTTACTCCAGGATTGGGCTATGCCCCACCTGCAACCTTAATTACAAATGGTTCTAGACTGCCTGGTCCAGGAAATGGCAATCATGCCTTTGTTTCAAGAGGCCATTATGGGGTCTGGAGAGATGACTCAGTGGTTAAGAGCACTGACTGCTTTTCCAGAGGTCCTGAGTTCAATTCCCAGCAAACACATGATGGTTCACAAACCATCTATAATGGGATCCAAGGCACTCTTCTGATGTATCTGAAGACAGCGACATTGTCCTCACATACATATATAAATTCTTTTTTAAATTAATTATTTATTTATTTTGTGTATATGAGTACTCTGTAGCTGTACAGATGGATGTGAGCCACCCTGTGGTTGCTGGAAATTGAATTCAGGATATTCAGAAGATCAGTCAGTGCTCTTACCTGCTGAGCCATCTCACCAGCCCATAAATAAATTCTGTTGTTATGACCACCTTGTTATGACCACCTTGCAGCATGTCTTTGTTTCATAAGAGGTTGTTATGACTGTTAGCACCAGGACACTCCAATTCCCGCCTATGTGACCCTTGACCTGCGTTGCCAGGACAATGACCTTCAATCCCACAATCCACCTGGCTCAGTCTCCACCCTCAATGGTGTGATGTCATTTTCCGTATAAATTAGGAAGTCACCCCCTCCTCATTCTCCTTTTCTTCTCTCTCTTCTCTTCCCCCTCTGTCTCTCCTTTTCCTCTTCTCTGCCCCGCTCTACCCACTCAATAAGCCTCTTTCACGTGGAACCAACTTGGCCTGGTCTGCTGCTTGGTAAATCCACCCAAAGCATATACAGATATGATATTTTTCATATCAATGACCAACTTATGCTTTTGTTCTTCGTCTGTAACTCCACAGAAGTTACAGAAGTTATTTGCCTACCATTTTCCCCAATTGGAAATCACTTATCTCTGAGCAATAAAAATTCATATCTTCCCCAGTCAGCTGATTTGAGCCTCAACTTGAGGGAGATACATTCCGAGGACATGAATTTTAAAAAAGATTTAATGGTTTGCTTTAATTTGGCCATGATTTGGGTCGGTGGTCTTTCTCACATCTGTGGGATCAATTTAGTGATCTTATGGAATACAAAGATGAAAAACTATTCATCCTCAGAGAAAATGCACACTGTCTGAGGGGGGGGGCTGTTGGTGGGAGTCTTCTGTAGAGAAAATGATCTGTTAAGCCTGAATGGAAAGGATCTGGGTAAGGGGAGAGTGAAATTTGGTTCAGTTCAACTTAGTTGCTATCACTGGTAAAAACTTCCAGAGTCTGACACCAGTTGGTTTATTTTAGCTATATTTTATTTTATTTTATTTTGGTTTTTCGAGACAGGGTTTCTCTGTACAGCCCTGGCTGTCCTGGAACTCACTTTGTAGACCAGGCTGGCCTCGAACTCAGAAATCTGCCTGCCTCTGCCTCCCGAGTGCTGGGATTAAAGGCGTGCGCCACCATGCCCGCCTATAAACCTACTGTTAACTATAGAGGTGTACCTAATATTCCCATTTTATTGTATTTTTAAAGATTGATTTATTTATTCTATGTATATGAATACACTGTAGCTGTACAGATGGTTGTGAGCCTTCATGTGGAGGTTGGGAATTAAATTTTTGGACCTCTGCTTACTCCTGTAAACCCTGCTTGCTCTGGTCGGCCCCGCTCACTCAGTCCCTGCTGGCTCTGGCCCAAAGTTTTATTTATTATTATAAATAAGTACACTGGCCAGGCAGTGGTGGGGCACACCTTTAATCCCAGCACTTGGGAGGCAGAGGCAGGTGGATATCTGAGTTTGAGGACAGCCAGGGCTACACAGAGAAACCCTGTCTCAAAAAAAAAAAAAAAA
>LR754035.1:5742-92422 GCA_902729485.2 Mus minutoides
GTGGGGATGGGGATGGGGATGGGATGGGGATTGAGGTGGGGATGTTGGTGGGGATGGGGATGGGATGGGGATTGAGGTGGGGATGGGGATGGGGATGGGGATGGGGATGGAGGTGGGGATGGAGGTGGGGATAGGGATGGGGATGGAGGTGGGGATGGAGGTGGGGGAAGCTGGCCTGGAGCAAGAGAGGTACAAGGCATGTCTAAACCTTGCAAATCTCACCTTGAGGTTGGCAGGAGTAAGCTCTCTCCCCCACTTGCCTTGGGTCTTCATATCCTGGTGCTCATGGACCCCGCACTCCAACCTTTGGAGTGGCTCCTTTCAGATCAAGATGTAGAACTTTTGGCTCTTCTAGCACCATGTCTGCTTGGACTCTGACATGTTTCCTGCTATGATGATAATGGACTGAAACTCTGAAACTAAGCCAGCTCCAGTTAAATGTTTGCCTTTATAAGAATTGCCATGGAGAGGCTGGTGAGATGGCCCAGTGGTTAAGAAAACTGACTATTCTTTCAGAGGTCCTGAGTTCAATTCCCATCACCCATCTATAAAGGGGTCTGATGCTCTCTTCTGGCATACAGGTGTATATACATACAGAGTGCTCATATATTAAAAAAATACATAAATGAAAAAGAAAAGAATTGCCTTGGTTGTGATGTCTCTTCACAGCAGTAAAATCCTAACTAAGAAAGCAATCTTTAAGGTTCTGTTGCCCAAGACAAATCTAGATACTGAGTTATGTATCAGTTGTTGTTTAGACAGGAGGCAGAAGCCACATCCATCATTACAGCAGGGAGCATTTCCTGTGAAAGAAACACAATGGCTTCATAGATGTGCAGCCACTCTGAGTATCTTTACTCAGCCGTGTGTAATTTCAAATATGGTTATTTTTATTTCAAGAACTATATGCATTTTTCTATTCTCCTTTGAGGTTCTTCAGAGTTTGCTCTTATACATATCTTGGACTTTCTTTGCCCAACTTCAATATTTGTCTTTTTTTCCTCTTTGTTTCTCTTTGCTTTTCTTCATTTCTTCTTGCTTATAAAATTTCCAGTTTTCTTTACTCTCCAAATGTTAACATGCTACCACACTCATTTCCTTCTATTTTCTCCTTTCATTATCATTTAATTAATTAATTAACTAATTTATTACTTTTTGAGACAGGGTTTCACTATGTTACCCTGACTTGCTTGGAACTCTATATAGATCAAGCTGGCTTCTAAGTTAGAGAGATATACCTGCTTCTATCTCCAAAATGCTGGAATTAAAGGCACATGGAATTATCTTAGTTATTATTTTGTTGCTGTGATAAGATACTGTGACCAAGGCAACTTATAGAGAAAAAAGAGTGTATTGTCTCAAAGGGTGAGTCTATGGTTATTGTAACAGGGAGCATGGCAGCAGGCAGGCATGGTGCTGGAGAAGTAGCTGAAAGCTCACATCTGATACACAAGCAAGAGACAGATAGAAACAACCAGGAATGATGTGGGCTTTTGAAACTGCAAAGTCTACCTCCAGTGGTACCTTCTCCAACAAGACCACACCTCCTATTCTTCTCAAACAGTTCCACCAACAGGAGACCAAGTATTTAAACATATGAGCCTATGAGGGTAAGTTATCATTCAAACCACCATACCAAGATCATCCATATATATATATATTCTTTTTCTTATCCATGTTATTTCTGCTTTTCTGGTTCTGATTTGTTATTTTACTTAAATTGTCTTCTCAGTGTTTTGTCACCTTATTTTGAAATACCACACATCTTCCTTATCTTTGATTGTCAACTAAATAAAGCCTAAAGCAATTGGAAAGCAGAACATGAATGGAAGAATTGCCTGTATAGGATTGGCTTATGGAAAATTGTCTTGACTATTAGGTGACAGTGTATGTGGTTTACTCCTTAGGCAGATGGTCATGGGCTACATCGTAATGCTATCTAAGCATGGGTCAGAGAGCTCAACAGCAAGCAGAATTCCTCCATGGTTTCTGTCTCAAGTTCTTTCTTGAGTTCCTGTTCTGTGTCTTGTGGCGTGGAAGTCTGAGCCAAGCGAACCATTTACTTTCCTAAGTTGCTTTTGTCAGAGTGTTTCATCATAGCAATGAAAGTATAACAAATCGATAACGAGAAGTGAATTATTGTTGTGAAAGGTCTGAATACGTGGTTTTTAGGCCTTGGACTATTTTGTTGGAGGGTTGTCGAAGCATTTTTGAGCTCTGAGCTAGACAATGTGAGTGTTCAGAGCTTGGTGAGTTGTTCTTGTGAGAAGCCGGAGGATGATGTCATGGACTGAACTAGGGGCCATTCACATGATGTTTTGGTTAGAAACTGCATGTGCTTGTCATGCTAGTGTTGAGGAATTAGCTGTGATTTATGAGAGATCGGTATATGCTGCTTCACTGAGAAAAAAGTGGGATGCTGATTGGCTGGAGCTCCATTTAAGCTATGATCAGGAAGAGATCAGCATCACTGAAGTGAAATATTTTGTGAATTGGAACACATTTCCTCAGGACCAGAAAACCAAAGTTGCGGTCTGAGGGTGGCCAAGGCTACCTCAGTTGGCAGCACGACTTCACACTGTGTAAGAGTCCTTATGTGGTACTGATTTTGAAGTCATGAAAGCTGCAATATTTGAAAGAGTCATGCAGAGAATCTAGGATGGGCACCCTGTATCAGGGTTATAGTCCATGAAGAGAGGCCATTGGTGGAAGTGCAGTGTCAGTTGTAGTAGAGAACCCAGAATATTGGGAACCACAGGACAGCAGAAGGTGTGGTGTGGAGCCAGCAAGAAACTGCATAGGCTATAGATGGCAGAGTTGGAAAAGTGGAATTGACCAAGCCCTCTGGAGTCTAGAAGATCGTTAGTGAGTTCCAGGATCCAGACATTGAACTATAAAATTGGATTTATATTCCAGTTTGTGTTGATTTGGTTGACCCTAAGTCCCAGTTCTTCCCTTGGATAAGAAGCATGAAAATAGTTTTTAATTTTGTAAGGTGTTTCAGATAAGAGATTTTGGATTTTTGAAGATACTGTGAACTTTGTTGAAAAAATTTAAAAGAATGTGGAACTTTTAAAGTTGGTCTGTGTTTGTATATGATGCTAGCGTGAGATCTTGAAGACTGTAAAGGAAAAATTATGGTTTAAAAAAATGGTATATTTTTGTGTCAAGGGGGACCATTAGGAAATCCTCAACGGAAGAATTGCACAGATCATACGGCCTGTGGCTATGGCTGTGTAGGATTGTGTTGATTTATTAACTAATATAAGAGGACCAAGACCACTCTGTCCAGGTGGTATTATCACTAGTATCACTAGTCTGGAGCTTCATAAGAAAGCTAGCTAAGTAGGAGCCAGAAAACAAGGTAGTAAGTAGAGTTTCTTCATGGTTTCTTGCTTCAAGTACATGCCTGAGTTCCCGTTTCCCTCAGAGAAGGATGATGGCCTGGAAGAGTTGACCAAATAACACCCCTTCCCCAATACCTTAAGTTGCTTTGGTCAGAATGCTTTATCATAACAACATGCTGATATACTTAAGACAAATCAAAACTCTAATGGACTGTTCTCATATCAACATGTCCTCACACCTAAGAAATATACTTAAGACAAATCAAAACTCTAATGGACTGTTCTCATATTTCTTAGGTGTGGGAATCTTCATTGTCTGCAGGGAATCTTCTATGTATTGTCTCTCTTCTTCCATTAATAGCAGTTTATATTGGAATTAATCTTGGTACTTTCTTTGTTTATTACCATTTTAATTTAAATTTGATTTAATTGAACTTTTAGAATAAGGCTTGAGTTTCTCATTTTAAAGAGCTCTTTCCCAGTCCATCAGTGTTAATAAGCACGATGGCCCACGTTCTGAGATTGCCTGGCTCGGTTCCTCTCCCATACTTTGATATAGTTCTTTTTAAAAAAAATTTAAATTTACCTCTGATGTTTCTAACCCACTACTCTCATTCAACTTCTAAAAGTTTCTTCTGTGGAGGTTTGTTCTTGACAAACTTGGGTCTGTATTAAACACTTGGTGAGGCTATTTCAGCCCCCTGTAGACCTCATTCTTAGCATCTTGCATCTGTTAAAGATTCTGAACCTACCCATACAGTGGCCTGCTGTACTTTTAGTTGCTGTGCTCGGAAGTTTTCAGTGCTTTGACAATTATTACAGAAAACCAATTTATAGAAAGATTAATGCCAGCCTACAGTTTCAAAAGCCCCAGTCCATGGCTTGGCAGCTCCTTGGCTATGGGCACATCACAGCAGCAGGGACATGTAATAGAAGAGGGTGCTAACTGCATGGAGGCCAGAAGGGAGTAAGAAAAGGAGCGAGAAAGATGCCAGGGGCAAGATACATCCTTTAAAGACACACCTTACGTTCTCCTCATGGCTCCATTTAGCTATAACCTCAACTAATTTATGGGTAAAGTTAGTAACTTTATGATTCAATCACATCTCAACAGCACCACCAGCAGGGCCAAACCTTCAATGGATGGGTCTTTCACTTGACACTTTAGATCCATCCCCCAGCAGCAGAGATCTGCAGAGTGAAGGAGTTTTAAGTCCTTCAGCTTCATCATTATTTTCTTTTACAACTCTGGCACAGATGCCAACAACAAGTAGACTTTGTTACTATTGGTATTTTTTTCCTCCATCAGTCTGCATTTGGAGATTTGTGGGGATACATTGCTGCTTACTTTTGTTGCAAATATCAGTCGAACTTGGTGTTATATACATTTTTAGTTTTGAGTAGACTGAGAAAGAACCCACACTACCATTGCCATCTCCATTTGCATCTTGAAGGATGGTACTGCGCGTATTCCTTAGAGTTGTGATTCAGCTTTTGAAGTATTATTTGGCTTGCTATCCTTGATCTTTTCCTTCATGAAGATAGAATCAATCTGGTGATTAAAAAAATCTTTTTATTAATTATTTGCAAATTTCACATTGCATACCTCAATCCCACTCATCTCCCTATACCTCATATCTGCCCTCCACCCTTGCATCCTCCTCCCCAAAGAAAGAAGAGATGAACAAAAACCATTGTCCCATGAAAGCTGCTGTGTGTCACACAGTGTATCCTTTTGCCCAAACAGCTTTATTTTTAAATGTTTATTCTGTTCCAAGGCCTCTCTGGCTTCTGCTACACTATCAATACTGGAACCTCACCGAGATTCCTCTCAGATACACTGTTGTTGCCCTGTGTATGGAGATTCTGAAGCTTTGGCTCTGCAGGACTGGTCCCTTACATATGCTCCCAAAGTTCATAGATGGGGTAGATGTTAGGGTGGGCCAACACAAAACTCTGGATCTGGGTCTGAGTGTTAGCTGAGATGGTCAGCCCACCAGTTCTCCTGTGCTTATGCCATTGGGGCCAGCTCGCTCAAAACACTGGGGTCAGCTCACCTGCCCTCATGACTTTGGGTATAGCTCTCCCATGTTGCCCAGGTGAGGGGTGGGGCCAGATCTCCTGAGTGCTGCAGCTGATGAAGGACAGAGCCAGCTCTGTGAAACCCATGGACATCAACATCTTCTCAGGTGGCAGCCCAGACTAGAAATGTCTGCATGGTCTTTGAGTGTCACATGGGACTTTGACACAGACCCCTGCTGCTGCAGGACCATGGACCCAGAGACGGTCCTCAGCGGCACCACGGGTAAGGCCATCACCATGGCTTCAAGTGGCAGCACAGGCTACATACACAAGGCTGTTCCTCACCACCCCACATCTCCAGTTTCTACCTTGAGTAATCATTGTGCACCCACCATTCTGCTTCTCTGTCTCCACCATGGCGCAGCCACTTACTTGCTCATCTTAGTGGTGCCCAGGTTTCTGGGTGACTTCTGTCTTTCCTGTGCTGTGTGGCAGTGGACAAGGGCAATTTTCAGGCAGAGTCATCTGGGTGTGCTTCTCCCTGCCTATGCTGCCTTGATATGGTGATTTTATCAGCTGCCAAAACTTGGTGTTTAGTAATTGGAAAATATCAACCGAACAAGTTAGTGAACTTTCCTGGTCTATTGCAAGAGGGAATCTAACCCAAACTTTAGATACTACTTGATACTCCCAAGTCTTTAATCTAATCAATGGATTATAGTTGAATTGATTTTTTTTTTTGTGCTCCTAAGGAGCTGTGTGTATCACTGTCTAGAAGTACCCCAAAGCTTAGATAGTCCTTTTATTCCATTATATATTTAGCTTGGAAAATGGCTGGTTTTATTTTTGGTTGTGGTTTTTTTTTTTTTTTTTGAGAGTGACTCTTGAATGTTCTTTCATCAACACTGAACCCAGGGAGCTTACTGCAAGAGCAGCAAAATCAAATTCAACATTGTCATAGCACAATGTGGTTTTGTGAAGTGGGAATCCAGAATGTGGCACAAAGAAGTGGCTGGTGTTACAATGAAGCATGATGATAGCACAGTGGCTCTTTGTGATTTTGACATTCGGTCCTGTGATGTCAAAGTTCAGCATTGTGCTCTAGCAATGAGCAACCTGATATCACAATGCAGTACTGTGATGCCACAGCAGAGTTTTGTGATGTCAAAGTCCAGCATTGTGATGGCAAATAGAGCACTGTACTGTCATAATACAGTATTGTGGTGGGACAATGAAGCTTTGTGGTATCACAATGAGTCATCATAATATGACGCTGTATTGTAATGGCAAAATAGAACACTGCCATATCTCAAGGTGGGATTTTTGAAAGCATAATGGAGCATTCATTCTTTTAAAATAATGTCACAAAGGATTATGATGACAAAATACAGCATTATGATGGCATAGTGGGTTCTTGTTATGTCATGATGCATCATTGTTATAATACAGTGGATCATTATGATGTCACAAAGGAACGATGCGACAATGAAACAGTGTCGCACTTTGATGGAATGATGGAGATTTGCTATGGCACAAGAAGTCATTGTAAGATCACAGTTGAGCTTTGTAAGCATTGTAGTGACACACCGAATCAGTACAGTGCGGCAATGTGGTATTGTGAGGGCATAATGGATCCTTGTGATGTCACAGGAGAGCACTGTAATGATGCACTGGATTATTATGATGTCACAATGAATAATTATGATGTTACAAAAGAAGAGTGTGCTAACAGTATTGCACTATGGTGGCATAATGGATCAACAGTGTTGTATTGTGATGGCATAATGTAGCTTTACGATGGCACAATGAGCCTTTATAATGTTACACTGGATCATTATTATGCCACAGTGTGGCTTTTTGATGATACAATGGGGGACTGTGATAACCCAAAGGACAATTGTGATGATAGAGATTAGCACTGTAATGGTACAGTGAAGGTCTGTGATGTCACGCATTGTTATATCACAACTGAGCATCATGATGGCACATTGGTTCATTGTGTTGTCAAAAAGCACTATTGTGGTCATGGCAGTCACAAGGCATTTTTGTGATGGCAAAATCCAACATTATGATGGTATAATGGCCAGTATAACCTTGTACCTTATGACAACAAAGAATACTCAACAGCTGTTTAAGGGGTATATATATATATATATATATATATATATATATATATATATATATGGTTAAACTATAGACACACTTTTCTGTGTCTTAGTGGAGGGAATGTTCTTTGAATTGGAATTATTTTTCATGTTCCATGGTAATCAACTTATGGAGAACACTTCTGTTTTAATAATACTAGCCCCTTAAGTCTTTGAACTTTGTTTGTTTGTTTGAGACAGGGTTTCTCTGTGCAGCTCTGGCTGTCCTGGACTCACTCTGTAGATCAGGCTGGCCTCAAACTCAGAGATCCACCTGCCTCTGTCTCCCAAGTGCTGGGATTAAAGGCATGCATCACCACCAAGTGTTTGAACTTTTAAATTTTACATGTTTCATTTCACTTGGAGTGAGCCTCTTTTGAAGCTACATTTTAGCCGATCAACTAAGCAAACAGATACATGGCTCTTGAATTAGACTGTCGAATTAAAAATCTCTAGCAAATATATCTATGTTCATGATTCCTCTTTCTTTCATCATCCTTCCTTCAATATAAATCTATTATGACACATATTTCCAGTTTCTGTATGTGTAAATAAGCAGGAATTGCAAGTATTTAAATGAAGAATCTTTTCTCTTTGAGATATGATTGATGTGACTCATAGGTCAAGAGACAATACATTGATTAAAGCCCATTGTAGACACAGTTCCCACTCACATGTGTGGTGGCTGCTGGCTGAAGGCCTGGCACTGGGAGAGGGGCCAGAGGACACTTGCATTAGTGTTCCAGGGCTGGTGCTGCACTAAAGGGCAGAATGTGAAGGCTTTTTAGCATCTCTGGGAAGATGGTCATGGAAGAGTCCACACACAGGCAGGATGAGCTTATTGGATGGGAGGAGGGACTGCTTTGGCAGTGAGAGAAGCCTAGGGATGCTGAGCATGGTAGGGATTTATATGCCCCTGCATTTACCAAAATATGCTCATTTTAGATTTCAGGGTTTCATCCTTTTCAGAGTGAAGTCTTACTCAAACATAGATGACTAAGTAAGACTATAAGTTCAATTGAATTTGAACTCAAAACTCAGTCTTGATATCTTACTTTTGGAATCATTCTATTGGCTTAAGAGATTTTAGAGTTTGTCTGAAGGCAGTTAAAGAACTAAGGTTCTAATTTTGCCTAGTCTGCAGGCATGTCCAACCTTTTGACATTGTGACGTGAGGTTACCCACAAAGTTCACACTCAAGAATCACGCAATCTAGTTACAAACAAAAAGCAAGGGAATGAGCAAACAAACAAAATGCATCAAAGTATTTTAAGTAAGTTTAATATTTTGTTGGGTATTATTTATAACTGTACCCTCAGAGGCTAGAGGTTAGACATATCTTTTTTTTTTTTTTTTTTTTTAATTAAACACTGTCTTTTATTTTTTTATTTTTTTTTTCAACTTTTATTAGATATTTTCTTCATTTACATTTCAAGTGTTATCCAGAAAGTTCCCTATATCCTCCCCCCTTCCGGCCCTGCTACCCTACCCACCCGCTCCCACCCCCTGGCCCCGGCGTTCCCCTGTATTGGGGCATAAAAAGTCTGCATAACCAAGGGGCCACTCTTCCCACTGATGGCCAACTAGGCCATCCTCTTCTATATATGCAGCTAGAGACACAAGCCCAGGGGGAACTAGTTAGTTCATGGTTGTTCTTCCACCTATAGGGTTGAAGACCCCTTTAGCTCCTTGGGTACTTTCTCTAGCTCCTTCTTCCTTGGGAACCCTGTGTTCCATCTAAAAGCTGACCGTGAGCTTCCACCTCCATGTTTGCCAGGGATTGGTATGTTTTCCCCCTAGACATATCTTAAAGAAACTTAAAAAACCCTAGTTTATAATTTCCTTTCCTGAGCTCTTCATTGCTTCAGATATGCCCTACAGCCCCCTAGTCTCTGTTTACCCTATTCCTACTACCCTGATCCATCAAGCAATTGACTCTTTGAGACACACAATTAAATGGCACATTGGATCATAATGGTGTTACATTGTAGTACCACTAAAAATGTCGTGATTTAGCTATTTTTGTGACCATGCCCTGAACTGATTTTTGTTGTTGTTGTTGTTGTTCTTCAGGAAGAATTGAATTGTACTTCCATGTGACTCTTCCCAGGGAGATGTAAAGAAATGCTTCCTTACCCCAAACAGAGAGGGTACCAACAGATTAAAGAAAGGATTGCCATCTGAGTACATTTGGTGAATCAATGAGTTTATTAGGATTACTTACTTTTCTTTTTCTGCCTTAATGTACTTACAAGAGTTGGGTAACTCAAAGCAGGTAAGCCACCAGGATCTTTGCCATAGACACTGTCAGTAGAGCTGCTGGTGAATCCTAACCCTTCGTCAATGTTGTACTTACTATACCTTCAATCAACATCCAACACCAAGTGTAGCTGGAGCAGGAGGAAGCAGTGATTGGACTCTCATGTGAAGACTTGGACTCTCATTATTATTACTATAACCTAGCTGTGACTATAGACTAAGGTATTCTGTAGGTCACCATAGCAACTCTGCTTATTGGTGGCAATGGCCATGTCGATACCTAAGAAAGAATACCACTATATCACCTTCAAGCCAACAAAGTCATGTAACTACTGTCAGTCAAGTTCCTATTGTTGGGAGTCTGTTGTCTATAATTACTTCTACTTCTGAAATCTATATTAGTCATAGCACAGTATAAGAGAGAAAACACTCTGGATATTTTAAGCCTGAAAGGATTATATACAGGAAATGAAGTGCCTTAAAAATATTTGAAAATGTTAGATTAACATGAATCAGGAAGCCACAAATGGAACTATTAAATTTAATGCTCATCATCATAGATTCTATTTAGAGATAAGGTAGCTGGGTAACGAAGCCACTTCCTCTGTCACCACTGAAATTTTCTTGACACCACAGAAGTGTTAACCATGCAGAGAGTCTGGTCATCAATGCCCCAAAGCCGCTTGTAATACATATGTTTTTGGGAGCTTGCTTGTTAGCAGAATAGCAAAATGACAGCAACCTGTTTTATATTCAAAACTTTTTCAAATGCATCAATCCACAGAACCTAATTTGAATATAAAATGCTAGCAGTCTAAAAGACTGGCTGATGTAGTTTTTAACCCATAGGCTCTCTAAGGAAATGGGAAGGGCTGCTATCCAGAGTGTTGATAAACTGTTTTGTTAGCAGGTGTCACAGTTAGCTTCAACTTGACACAAACCTAAAGTCCCCTGTGAAGAGGGAGCCTCTGCTAATTATATAGGAGGGCTCAGCTTACTATGGGCATTGCTGTCCCTGGGCCAGTGGTCTTGGGTTGTCCAGGAAAACAAGCTGAGCAAGACAGGGGGAGCAAGCCTGTAAGCAGTGTTCTGCCATCGTCTCAGCTTCAGTGCCTGTCTCCAGGTTGAGTTACAGCCCTGGCTTCCCTCAGCGGGTAGGCCCTAAGATGAAATAAACCCTTTCCTCCACAAGCTGCTTTTTGATCAATATTTTATTACAGCAATAGAGAAACAAATTAGAACAGAGTTGGTATCAGAGAGTGGGATATTGCTGTGACAGAAATGACTATGGTGTCTTGTGGAGGACGGTGGGAAGGATATAGAATTTTGACCTGGGAAAGCCACTGAGTACTCATTGAGAGCTTACTATTGAGATGCTTAGATGTGAAGGTTGGGAGCCGACTTGTGAAATTTCATAGCAAGGTAAAACTCTGTGGGGCCTGTTTGCGGGATTCTTTGGATTAACAATCTATGGACTTGAAACCTTTGCTTTACTGGGATGATACATACTGGCTAGCTGGGGCTCAAAAGTCAGCTGTGACTATCAAGAGGTCATTGTGGCAAAAATCTTCTCAGAAACCTTTCTCCAGGTCATCTAGCAGAAGCTGTGAGCCAGGGACACCCGTGCTGCCTATCAAGCCGTAAGCTGAACTTAGCAACGTTTAAGAGTCTCCCTTAGGATACTGGTTTCAAAGGAATGGAGTAGTCATGGAAAGCAGGTAAGATGTGTAGCACTGTGTATCAGGGTTGGAAGAGAGGCCAGTGACTGAAGAAGGTGCAGCCTCAGTTGTAGAGGAGACCCCAGGATACTGGAGGTGCCAGGAGAGCAACAGGAGGCGCAGGCTAAGCCTGCAAGACAAGTGATGTTTGCTATGGATGCAGAACTAGAGAAGACCTGGCTGAGCCCTTTGTAGCTACAAGATCATGAGTCCTATTTGCTGGACATTGAGCTACGGAATTTGATTTATACTGCTAGATGTTCAGTTTTGCTTTGATGTAATATTAACCTTACTCCAGCTTTTCCTTTTTGAAATAATCAAGTATTCCACATGTTCTTTTTTCATTTTGCAGGAGCCCATATCGAAGAGACATCCGATTATTTAAAGAGTCCTTGGACTTTTAAGTGTTGAAAACTTTAAAGACTGAGATTTTAAAAAACCAGACTGTGTTTTATAGTGTGGTACTAACATTAGCGTGAGATCTTAGAGATGAACAAGACAAAGACAAGGCAGGCTGTGGTGGACTCGTGAGAGCTAATCTTGGTTTTCAACTTGACAGACTTGTGAAGAGAAACCTTACCCGATGAACTACTACAATGAGATTGGCCAGTGGGCATGTCCGCGAGGCATTTTTTTTTTAAGTATTTTTATTCTTTGAGAATTTCATGTACTCTGCTTTGACCATATTTATCACTTTGGCCCCTTCTTCCCACCCCCAGCACCGCCCATTCTCACCATAACCCCTTCAAGATCACACTCAGTGTGTGTGTGTGTGTGTGTGTGTGTGTGTGTGTGTGTGTGTGTGTGTGTATTCTGGTGCTCGGATCAGGAGTCTGTATGTGGATGCTGATGGTCCTGTTCCCCAACTAGCTTAGTTCATCAATAAAAATGTTAGTGGCCAGAAGAGACGGGACTTCCAGGTTCCCACAGGCAGGCTGGCAGATGTAGGAGGAAGAAAAGGATTTGCCATGCCACAGGTCATGTCGGGTGGAGTGGCCAATGGCCATTTCCCTGACTGGGCCTGGGGTAGCAGGTGGGAGATTAGAACTAAGTTGAGGGCAGAATTAGAGGTGTTGAGCTGGGAGTGAAGATAGGGCAGGTTAGCTGCAGGAGGCTTAGAAGTGCCTGGCCATTGAGCTAAAGAGCATATTAAAAATAAGCTACTGTGTGTGTGTGTGTGTGTGTGTGTGTGTGTGTGTGTGTGTGTGTGTGTTTGTTTGTGTCTTTCATCCAAGGGAACTAGGGCTGTGGCTGGTAGAGAGGTCTGCCTGGAGCTTAAAGCAGGGTAGTAGAAACTGCATGTTATAACACTATTTTCTTTCTTATTCCCCAATTTTATGTCCTTTAAAAACAATAACCCATTGAGTACATCCACAAATCTGTGTCTGGACCATCCACTGGATCACAGTTGATCTGCTAGGGGCTACAGCATTAAAGAAAACTGACTATCTCTTGCACAGTCTCTCTCTCCCAGCAGCTATTAATTGCCAATAGCTCCTCTGTTAGGAAGGGGACTTGTTGACTGGCTCTCCTCCATGCTGGAATTTTGTCTGACTTGATTTGGTACAGGTTTTGTGCAAACTGTCACAACCACTGAGAGTTCATACGTGCAACTGTGCTGTTGTGCCCTGAAAACACTATTTTGAAGAAAGTATATCACCTCTGACTTTTATAGTCTTTCTTGCCTTTTTCTGTGATTCTCTCTGAGCCTTGGGGGCAGAGTGTGAATGGTAGAGATGTCCCATTTAGGGCTCAGTGCTTCACTGTCTCATATCCTATACACACTGGGGAAGTTGGTCTCATGTTAATTGCCATCTACTGCAAAAATAAGTCCCTCTGTCAAGAATTGAGAGATACACTAATACAGGTGTATTTCTGATAAGAACCAGTGGGTGTTATTAAAGGCACACATGCCTTTCATCTGGATCTTTATGACTTGGAGGACAAACTGGTCTACACAATGAGTTTCAGGCTAGCTGAGACTATATAATGTGAGCCTGTATCAAATAATAAAAGAAAACAAACAAAACAAAAAGCGTGAAGAACTAAGGGAACACTTTAATACTGTAGGGTAATAGTAGAAGGTTTTTCCCTAAGGTCTATGATCTATCTAGACAAGTTCTTGGCCTTGATAACTATACCAGGAACGCTTTCCATCTTTAGAGGGGGTTGTAAATGGGACAAATGGAAACTAGTTGATTAATTCCATAACATTTGCGCTTTTACACCCATGGGTAAATCTTTTCAAGTCAGCAATAACTGTAAATCTCAGGGTTCATTCACAGGTGGGTAGACTGATGATTGCTTTCCTAGTTATATGCGTTGCATCTTCCAGTATCATGAAAGCCAGTAAGTAGTAAATGAAGTTTCCAGGTTCATAGCTATTCAAAATTTTCATGTTCTATGACTTGAATGTATGATATTTTCAACAATAGCATGTTACCATGAAGTTCTGGAGGTTAACTAAGAGCAATGGAAATAGCCTGTAACATTTGGGGTCAGGTCTACTGCCTGATTTTGTGTGTCAACTTGATATAAGCTAGAGTCATCTGAATGAAAGGAGCCTCCATTGGGGAAATGCCTGCAGGAGATCCAGCTGTAAGGCATTTTCTCAATTAGTGATCAATGGAGGAGGGCTCCAGCCACTGGTGGATGGTGTCATCCCTGGGCTGGTAGTCTTGAATTCTATAAGAAAATCAGGCTGAGTAAGCCATGGAATGCAAGCCAGGAACCAGCACTCCATCATGGTCTCTGCATCAACTTTTGCCTTCAGGTTTCTGCTCCATTTGAGTTCCTGTCCTGACTTCCTTCAGTTATGATCAGCAATGTGGAATGAACTCTTTGCTCCAACTTGCTTTTTGGTCATGGTGTTTCGTCTCAGTAATAGAAACCCTGACTAAGACAATGGGTTTTCATTTCCTGAATGCTCCTAAGGCAGTAACCTTGATAGACACCGTCACTCTGTTAGAAGGTGACTCTATTTAAACTCTTTTTATATATGTTTGGTTTATATATTTCAGGAAGCTTTTATAGTAGGGGGTTTCCATGTGACATTTTTCCCTAAGATTTTTGTTGTTAGTTATCCCTTCCCTGTTCCCATCCTCATTCCTCAACAATGCTATCAGTCCAGATAAATCTATCATTCAATCAGAAGTAGTTTGTGTAAAGGTAACACAAATGTATCAAGACAGGTCTCTGAGCTGCTCAAGCCCTTCCTGAAACAGCCCCTGGAGCTGCCACAGCCTCTGATCTCATTACATGTTCCAATGCTTTCTTCAGAAAGGAAGGCTGAAAGTGTGTTAAAACTGCACCCCGACTCACCATTCTCTCTGATACCTTCCCCAGATTCTCAATGCCTTTCATTTTTATCTGCTGAGGTTACCTTTCATGTCATCCACCCCTAATCTAGAACCCTTCCCTTCCTCTTATTGTTTGAGAAAAGCCCCCACCTGTGTGTCTTTTCTCTGGGGCTCTGCAAGGTGACAGGCCAGGTAATTTAATTAACTAATTTAACTAATACATAATAAAGTCCCATTGGCTTCATGTTTCACCCTTTGAAAATAACATTTGCATTTTAAATGAAGCATCATAGCAGCGAGCCTGACAAATTGCTTAGCGTTCATCAGACAAATGTACTAATTTTACAGAGGAGGCTATGCAGGCTCAGAGGGCTAGCTGGAGGTCTCTGGACAGATGTAAGGTAAGGCCAGATGTGGAGTTGGTTTAGCGTTTGGTACTCCCTGTACCATTTAATACTGACTTCCACAGCACGATCAGCTAGTAGAGGAATTTTCAGGTACTATGCAGACAAATGTTTTGAGTCAGAAAGATTTTCAACATGGGTATCCCTTCTTTCTTACAATTCGTGGGTCTGGCACTGCTTATCTGCGTAGCATGCAGTGCACTTAACGTAGAATACTGCATCTGTCACTTGCTTGTGTGTTTTCAGTGTCCAGACCAAGGTGAGCAGGGTGGACAGTCATTAAAAATTACTGAAAGAATAAATGGATAGATGAATGGTCACCAGTCACAGAAGGCAGAATCCTCGGAAGGGGATATCTGTGCTTCTGAGCAAGAGTATTCTGTTAACGACTATCTTCCTAACACTCAAATCACAGAAAGTTTATTATTTTCTCCTTTCTCGCCCCTTCCTCCATCTCCTGCCCTCCTCTCCTGCCCCTTTCATCTCTCTCCTGGTGCTGGAGATTGAACTCAGGGCCTAGTACACACTAGGCCAGCATTCTTCTTGTGAGCCCCGCCCCCCCCCCCCAATTATTTCCCGATAAGGCATTTCCTGCCTTTAATTTTTTACTTTTGTGTCTAACTGCATATGCTGGTATTGCCTTTCTAGCCTCTTTTCCTTCATCATAGTTCTTTTCTTCATAAAATTATCCTCTTCCTCTTGCATGATTGGGAAATGACATACATAGAGAATACCAGATTAATTTGTTCTCATTTTTTCCTCAGATACAGATAAAAAAAAAAGGAGCCTTTGAAAAGCCTTCAAATCAACAGTAATTTTAAAATTTCACAACATGAAGAGGCAGATTGCAAAATGAATTTGACACTTTGAAAAATCCTCCCAGAAGATGGATGAATGTGTTCCCACTTCATGAAGGCTTGTTCCATAAGTATTCCATAAATATCGATGTCAGGGTTGTTAAGCAATTAATATTAACCTATTGAGAAAGCATTTCTTTTCTACACGGTTGACTTCCAGTGGGGAGACTAATTAAATATTAAGGACCATGTTAGATATTTTCTATAATTACAGTTTCTGCTGTATTTACAAATGATGTGTCTACACGCAGAGAGAAATAATCATATGGTATTAAGCCACTCATCCCCAAACACAATGCAGATCTTTTCAACGTGGCCCTCCTCGGCCAGGCCGGCCTGAGGGCAGTGACTTCCCTGTGCTTCTCATATCTAGTTCTGTAAGGGTCCACGATTCACCAAAGAATGACAGCCTGGACTCAGATAGTATGTAAAGGGGAAGAGTGTTTTATTCTGCAGAATCCAGCATGCTGGGGTCTCCCATTACCAAGATAGAGAGACCCCGAAATAAGTTCACAGGCCCAATTTAAAGCACTTTTAGGGGAGTTCCGGGTAGGGAGGCTCTAGTCATTCTGGAACCATTACCGGGCTGGGGCGGGGCGGGGCAGGGTGGGGCGGGGTGGGGCAGGGTGGGGTATGGGAACTTGCCGAGGAATCCCAGGGTAGGTGGGCTTTGTCTTACTCTGTCTCTAGTCAAGTGCAGTAGTGAGAAGGAGGGAAAGTGTAGAGCAGGAGTTCACTCTGTAACTGACTGAACAATCAATTGCGATTACGCACTACCTTAGGACCAGCTGACGCAGTTCAACATGATCTGAAAGGCGCCAGTCTGCATACTCATGCCTTGTTGGTATTCTCTGTTGTTACTTAGTTTTCGGTTCTGTTTTATTCATACAAAGCCTTTGTATATGTGATAAGCTAGGACTGGGTAAGATGAAAGGGAGACATAGCAGTATAGATAGTTCATAATAAAAGTCAGATAAAGAATAGGCTAATGCTCTCACCACGGATGAACTGTCATTAGGCATGGTAAGGCATATATAAGTTAATTAGGTTCTGCTAATCTCTCTCTCTCTCTGTCTGTCTCTCACACACACTTATACTCATACTCACACATACACAAATACACATACACATACACAAGCTCACACTCACAAATACACAAACACACATATGTACACGCACGCATTCATATCCACTCACACACACTCTCACATGTGCTGAGGCAAGACGTGGAGGACACGTGGTGTTTGGTGGTGGGAGGGGTGTAAAAAGTTCTTGGCGGACAGCAGCTGAGGCTGAGCTAGACTTGTTTACAGAGCTAGCTGTGCAATGTTTGTGGGTCTCCAGTCCTTGATGATCTTTGATTTCCTGAGAGAGGCAGAGCTAAGAACTTTCCCTGGCTTCCCTCCTGGTCCCTCCTGCTGTTTTGAGCTAAGGCTGAGGCCTGGCTGTCTCTGCTAGGTAGTGCCACCACTGTGATCCTGACTCTATCCAATTGGATCGCTGGTGTATCTATGAAGTGTTTACGAATGGATCAAGCTGCTGCTGCTAACCTGTGAAGTGAACTGCTGATTTCCAGATGACACAGATAGGAATTGCTAAAAACAAACAAACAAACAAACAAACAACCTTTCTAAACAGGTCCACGTCCCCTGTATCCTTTCTTTTCCATTACCTCTGGTAGGTGATGGGCTACAAGGGAGGTTAAAGCATTTACAAGCCATCATTAAAAGTAGCATTTGAAAAAATTAAGTTACAGGTGACCTTAGCCAAAATGCCCAACAGTGGGGAGAGGGAACTCGAAGAGTCCATCTCCAGTAGATAGATAGGGCCCCAAGTGGAAGGATGGGGATACCAACCCATAGTCAAAATTTCTGACCAGAATTGTTCTTGTGTAAAAGAAGTGCAAGGACAACTATGGAGAAGAGACTGAAGGAAAGGCTGCCCAGTGACCAGCCCCCAACTTGGGATCCATCTCATGGGGGGAGGCACCAAGGCCCGACACTATTACTGATGCTATGATGTACTTAAAGACAGAAGCCTCATGGCTGTCTTCTGAGAAGCCATACCAGCAGCAGACTGAGACAGATGTAGATACTTATATTTAACCATTGGACTGAAGCCGGGGACCCCTATGGAGGAATTAGGGGAAGGATTGAAGGAGCTGAGGGAGACCCTATAGGAAGACTGGGAGTTTCAGCTAACCCAGACAGAGCCCTGGGAGCTCCCAGAGACTGAGCCACCAACCAGGCAGCATACATGGGCTGATCTGAGGCCCCTGGCACATATATAGCAGAGGACTGCATGGTCTGGCCTCAGTGGGAGAAGATGCACCTAACCCTCAAGAAATTTGAGGACCTAGGGAAGGGGAGTGAAGGGTGTGTGTGTGTGTGTGTGTGTGTGTGTGTATGTGTGTGTGTGTGTGTGTGTGTGTGTGTGTGTCAGGGGAAGGTGGAGAAGGGGAGCACCCACTCTGAGGTAAGGGGGAGGGAAATGGGATGAGGAACTGTGGGAAGGAGGACTGGGGGGGGCAATGGCTGGAATGTAAATAAATTAAATAATTAAAAGAAAAAAGAAAAATCCACGATGATGATGATAAAATAATAATAACTTTTTACTTCTTCTTAGGTATGTCAAGTTGACAGCCAAGATTAGCCATGACAGTGGGTAAATTATTAGCAGGGCAGAAGCTAATAAAGAAGCTTTTTAAAGATGACTGGATAGGGCATGCCAGTGTTCAGGGCAAGAGTTTAAAGTAGACATGATGGCTTTTCCAGTTCTAAGGAGCAGCGACTAATAACCAAGATTAAACCTAAGACCTCCATGTCTTTCTTCCAACCAGAGAGCTCTGAGTAACCAGGCCTCCAGCTTTTGTGGAACCAGAGAGCACCTGGTGACCAGATCTCCATTTCAGTGGCTTTGGAGGTCAATGCAGGCCCAAGTGCCCACAGTCCTCTGAGAAACTGGAGCTTTGGTTCCAGTGGAATCTGAGGTAAATATGCAGTGTGGTTCTGATGTCTGAGGTGCAATTGACTCAACTGAGTCTGCATAATGATTGGTTGTGTAGGAGCATTGCCAGGATAGGGGTATTGGGAATCAATAGAGAGTGGACTGGCAGGGCCCAAGTAATGTGATCAGGGAAATGGGAAAGAGGGAGGTTCTTAGGGAGGGCAGGGATGTTAATACAGCAAAAGGTAGGAGGAGGGGAAAGGGGTTAGAAGGATACATTGATCTGATGTGGGAGGAGAAGGGAGGTAAATACAGAAGGACATAGGTAGGTAAAATAACAATGTGGATTAAAAAAAGAAAAAAAGAGCTGAGCTGGAACCAATCTGAATGCCTCCTCCCTGAGGACTACCTTTCATGGTACCAGAAGGTGCCACACAAGCTTCCAAAGGAGAAAGGCACTCAAGAGTCCTACCCAGTTATGACATCATGAGTCACCTTAATGACCAACGTGACAATATAACCCTAAGGGTGCATATCTTGTTGATAACCAACTGCTCTTTAATTAGGAGTGAGACTCCTTCGGCAGGAGGGAAACCATGCCTGGCACTGGAGACCTGGTTAATGACTCAGTGCCAGTGAAGACACGGTTGTTGGAGGAGAATCTACAACCACTAATTTACTAAAGTAGCATAATCCCTAACAACACTGTATAAACATGTGTCATTTAACCACAGAGAAGTACAGTTTTCACCCCTCGTCCTGGAAGCTTCTCTTAGCAATAGACAGAGACTAGAACAGAAAAATCACAACCAATCAATATGCTTAATCTATATTTTAAAATGTTGTGTTCTACATTATAGATAAACACAATAGACATTGATTATTTATTTGAGAACATGTCTGCCTTTGTTATCCAAGCTGGTCTTTAACACATGGCTCAAGCAATCAACACCCACAGATTCCCACGTATCTGGGATTACAGTTTGATGTATTGTTTCAATAAAAAGTAAATATATAAAGCACAGATGTTCTTGAAAGTTCTTTCTTTAGTAGTCTTAATCTACCTGCCTATTTCCTTCCTCTACATCTTTGCAGAAACAAGAAGGCTTTTTCAAGTACTCCCAAAGGTTTAGCCCTCTGTACCCTCCTCCAAATCCCCATGATCCCTGCCTTTCCTTGTGAAGGCAAGAGCTCTGTCACAACTGCAACCATTCCAGGTGAGCCATGCCCACTCTTCTGATGGACTTCACTCTCCAGCAGGGCCTTGTCTGGTTTGGACATTCTTATTACAGAAACCACTGTACAGCTTGAGATTCTCCTAACCATTTTGTGGTTTTAGGTTATGACACCATCAAATAATAGAAAGAGAAAACAGTAGAAGTATTATTGTTGGCTTTGATCAAATAGCTAGGTAAGTTAAGAAGATTTAAGTAGGATTAAGAAAAAAAATACTTATTGTTTGACAATTTCATACATGTATATATTTTATCCCTATACCTCCTCTTTACGCTTTCTGTTGCCCATCCTAGTCTTGTTAAAATACCTGTTTGTTTGTTTGTTTGTTTGAACTGTCCTGGAACTTGCTCTGTAGACCAGGCAGGCCTCAAACTCATAGAGATCCATCCCTATAGCTGCTTTCTGAGTGCTGGGATTAAAGGTGTGCATCACCATGCCTGGCTGTTAAAATACCTTTTTGTAACAAGCCCCCAACTATTTTCATGTTTTTTTTTTCTTTTGTGACCTTCTGAGTTTAATTAGGATTATACCTGTGAGCATGGGTGTGGGTATTTGTTGGAATACAAGCAACTTAACAATGCCTACATTATTGCAAAAGATGACTTCGCAACTATTAACTGTCAATAGCTCCTCAGGAAACGATAGGGTCTCATGAACCCTTTGTCCACTCATGACAATGTCTTGTACAAGTAACATATGGGTAACTATAGCTGCAGTATGCTCATGGCTGCAATGACCGTGTCATGTACAGAGGACAGCATCTCACAGCACTGGCCCCCTGTCTTACCACTCTGACATTTTTTTTCTGTTCTCTTTGATGTGATGTTTCCTGAGACTTGTAGGGGTGGTGGTNGAACCCTTTGTCCACTCATGACAATGTCTTGTACAAGTAACATATGGGTAACTATAGCTGCAGTATGCTCATGGCTGCAATGACCGTGTCATGTACAGAGGACAGCATCTCACAGCACTGGCCCCCTGTCTTACCACTCTGACATTTTTTTTCTGTTCTCTTTGATGTGATGTTTCCTGAGACTTGTAGGGGTGGTGGTGTTGATATTCATTTATGGCTGAACGTCCAACAATCCCCTTTTCTAAGCATTTTGACCAGTTTTCAGTCCCTGCACTAATCATCAACCATAGCAAAATGAAACTTTTCAAACCAAGACTCAAGAGTTGCTCTGATAGGAAGATATGAACATAAATATTTAGAAGGCTGTTTGATAATACATTCACTTAGCAAACAATAATGGGAGGTTCCTCCCTGGGGAGTCTGGCCTTTCCAGCTCTGGGCCTTTGACCAGGTTTATAGTACTAAGCACGGTTTTCCTAACATGGACTGGGTCTCAGAATTAATCAGAAAGTGGTTGATTGCCCACTTAACAGTCATGTCCATATTGTATGGAGAACACATCTTGCCTGGCAGGTTGGTATTATGGAATATGAGTAGCTCTGCCTGTCAGGTTGGTATTGTAGCTTTCAGGATTCACCATCGATGACTTCTTTAGCAGCCTTCAAAATACCCAGTAGTACTCTAAAGAGCCACCACCAGGGAGGAAGCTTCCAGGTCAGTTATAGCTATAATTCTTTATGTCCTACAACCAAAGTGTGTGCTGTCTTGAGCAATAGGATTTTACCATCTAGTTCTTGGGCAAACAAGAGGGATGGTAATATACTCTATTCAGCAGAGTCTATTGTTTGGAGGCGGGTAGGCACTGGAACTTTCTTGATCAACAACTCATAGGAAGACATCTCATACCTTGCACTGGGAATTTGTTTAATAAACTAAGGCTTCTGGGAGCAGCGTTATTTACTAACACAAGGTGCTGCCATTCAAAATCTTTACAAAATATATTAAAAATTTTTATGTTTATTCTCTCTCTCTCTCTCTCTCAGTGTGTATGTGTTCTCTCTCTCTCTGTGTGTTTTTCCTATGGCATCTATGTGGAGGTCAGAGGACACAGGTATCAGTTTTCTGCTTCACCATGTGGATTCTGAGGATTGCCCTCCATTTACCAGTCCGGGTAGCAAGTGTCCTCATTGGCTGAGCCATCACACCAGCCCTTTTTTTTTTTTTTAATTTTTTATTAGATATTTTCTTAATTTACATTTCAAATGCTATTCCGAAAGTCCCCTCCCCCCTCCCCCCTCCCTGCTCCCCTGTCCACCCACTCCCACTTCTTGGCCCTGGCATTCCCCTGAATTGGGGCATATAAAGATTGCAGTACCAAGGGGCCTCTCTTCCCAATGATGGCCGACTAGGCCATCTTCTGCTACATATGGAGCTAGAGACACGAGTTCTGGGGGTTCTGGTTAGTTCATATTGTTGATCCTCTTCTAGGGTTGCAGACCCCTTCAGCTCCTGGGGTTCTATCTCTAGCTTCTCCATTGTGGGCCCTGTGTTCCATCTTATAGATGATTATGAGCATCCATTTCTGTATGAGACAGCTATATCAGGGTCCCTTAAGTAGGCACTAGCTGTCCTATGCCATAGTGTCTGAGTTTAATGACTGATTATGGGATGGATCCCCCGTGGTGGGGTAGTCTCTGTATGGTCCATCCTTTCATCTTAGCTCTAAACATTGTCTCTGTAACTCCTTTCACACACCAGCTCTTAATTATACTTTCCGTATGGTTTTCTCATCCATGCTTACTTTCAGTTAACCCTTCCCCGACCTCTTACCCCCACATCTCTGCTTAAACCTTTGCACCTCCAATACTCTGATCTTCACTTTCATATCCCAGTTACTATTATCCCCATCCCCTAAGGCCTCTTCCCTTCCCTCAACAGTTTCTTTCCAGCTTCCTGACCTTTACAGGCATACCAAGCAAGAGACAAAAAGGCTTCAGATTCAAAGCTAGGATCCTCAGCTAAGAGAGAACATGCGGTGTTTGTCTTTCTGGGCTTAGGTTACTTCACTCAGTGTAATATTTTCCATTTTCATGCACATTTAATAACTTCATTTTTCTTCACAGCTGGATAAAATTCCACTGTGTATATGTACCACATTTTCATTTTCCATTAATCAGCTGATGGATGTCTGGGCATAGCTCTTATGAGTTGAGCAACAAACACGGATGAGCAGCATCTCTGTAGTAGGATGTGTAGTCTGTTGATGGTGTGTGCAGGAGTGTCATAACTGGCTTATATGATAGCTCTATTTTTAGCTTTTTTGGGACATTTCTGAGCTTAGTTCCATAGTGGCTGTATAAGTCTCTTTTCTACAGTGTGGGTTCCATGAATGAAACGTAGGTTATCAGCCTTGGCAGCAAGTGAATCTACCTGGTAAGATGTCTCACCAGTCTGCTTCAAAAAGATCTGTTAACCAGTTGGACTCCTTTTGACAGCTCTCAAGCAGAATTGCTTTTAACTTGAAGAACCTTAAGTGATCTTAGAATGTAAGAAGTTGTGATCTTTACATATGTGTTGGAAGATGATTAGATTTCTTTGAAAATGGAGAGATAAGTCCCATCATACCTTGTGCACTGCCACCCCTTCCTTCTTCTGCGCTGCCTGCAAGGAGGTGGCTTCCATCTGTTTTTGCGGCATCACGGCTGCCCTCCGGCCTCTGGTGAAGCCCAAGATTGTCAAATAGAGGACCAAAAAGCCCAGCAGGCACCAGCCAGATCGATAAGTGAAAATGGAAGAAATCCAGAGACAACAGGGTATGGAGAAGACTCAAAGGCCAGATCCTGATGCCCAACATTGGTTATGGGAGCAGTAGCAACAACAACAACAACAACAACAACAACAACAACAACAACAACAAACCCAAAAAACCAAAAGACCAACCAATCAACCAACCAAGCAAGCAAGCAACCAAAAAAAACCAAATAAGCACTTGCTGCCTAGCGGCTCCGGAAGTTTCTGGTCCACAGTGTCAAAGAGCTGGAGTTTGCTGCTGATGTAACAAACCTACTGTGCTGAGATTGCTCACAGTGTGTCCTCTAAGAACCGAGAAGCCATCGTAGGAAGAGTAGCACAGCTGGCCATCAGAGTCACCAATCCCAACGCCAGGCTACGCAGTGAAGAAAATGAGTAGATGGCTTGTGTGCATGGTTTGTGTTTAAATAAAACCACAAAACCCTCCAACCCCTCCCCTGCCCAGAAACAAACAAACAAACAAACAAACAAACAAACAAACAAAATGGAGAGATAAATTTGAGTAGGACACTTACCTTGTATGGAGAAAGTTGGAAGTCAAAAGAAATTTGTTCACTAAGCAGAATGTACCTCTATTTGCCCAAAACCAATGATGCAGACTAACCCACCAATGCTCTGAAGTTGTACTACATTACCGGTGAGACTTAGTCAAGGCTGCTCTCCCCAGAACTTTGGGGACACAGCACTCTCTTCAGTGGTCCTTGATCAGACAAGATGGCTTTTCTTTTCATTGATCACTTTATTTCTCTTTATTTTTTATTTTTTTTAAGTTTGGCATACAAAGTAGTGGTATGCAATGAAATAGGAAACAATTTCATACACGTGTATCACTATACTCTATTCTTAGCCCTCCCCTGTACCCTGCCCTCTCCTGCACCTCTGCCCCTTCTCATTTATCACACCAAATTAGGGAAATAAGAAAAAAATGCATCTTTTCAGGTATTTTAAGCAATGTGACTTTGGAGATTCTCTTGATGTCTCTTTAAGGACTTCCCAGCTGATGAGATGCTGTTAGTAAGAGAAAGAGGTGTTTGGAATGACTATTACTTTCCGTGCTTTGGTAACTCAACAGAGGGTACTATGATCAACCATCAGAATAAACTAGGGGGAGTATATGATGGAAGACCACAATGAAAATATAACACATCCCAGAATCTGGGTGTCTTCATCATGGACAGTGTCAAGGACTTTTCTGTCTACAGAACAAATAGGGATAAAAAGACTTCCTATGACATTATATACTCCACCTGAGTTTTAAAAATTCCACTTATGGGTTAGAGAGATGGCTCAGTGGCTAAGAGAGCTTGTGGCTCTTACAGAGAACCTGGGTTCAGTTCCCAGCATCCCATAACTGTATGTGACTCCAGTTGTAGGGAATCTAGAACTCTCTTTTGATGTCTGTGGGTTTCTGCATGCATGTGCTGCATATGCATACATATAGACACTCGTGTGTGTGTGTGTGTGTGTGTACGTGCGTGCGTATGCACGTATGCATAGACAAAAATATATAATTCTAAAAATGCAGTCTAATTACTTTTAGCTGCATTTACCTTCCTGTTGACAGAAGCGCCATTTTTTTTTTTTTTTTTTTTTTTTTTTTTTGGTTCACAAGACTTGGATGCGGATAGCTCCTCTCCACTTTGTACAGTAAGGGGAGCATGCCCATTGACTTAATCTTTATAATTTTGAAACAGGAGCCCAATGTTATGAATTGTGGAGGAGGATTTAGGAATCTTCTCCAGTGACAACACTGGATGGAGGACAGAAGCCAATGTTGCCCCCTCCTACCTCCAAGGCCTTTCCTACATTCTAAGCTTTCCTTCAGGGCAATCGCTTTAACAGCTAAGAGTCTAAGCTCCCTGCGATCCGCAAAGCTACATGCTACCCGGCCCACCTGTCTTTCCAGCCCATTTTCTATTGATTCTTAATGAAATTATGACTCTGATCAACTTGGCAGACTGTGACAGTGCCTGGTTCATTTCATTGAATAACAGCTGTAAAAAACTTTACAGGAAAACTAGGAGAAACCAAGCACTTCTCTTTTTGAAATGATATTCTGTGGTTAGTTAACATCTTCATGGTAAAATTAAGATACATACAAAAATAAAAATGAAAACTAAAAAAAGTATTGATGACTTCATCACTTAGGATGAATTGACCTTCCCATCTCTTTCTGTATACAGAAACTTAAATATGTAGCTATAGCTGTCTCTATACATGCTTACATACATATACATGTGTCTGATTATATAAAAGACTGAAATGTTACATTTTAACATTTAGATTAAGGTTCCAATACCTTTGACATTTTCTTGTTATGTGGGGAACTGAACCCAGGGTCTCAGTGCATCCTAGGCAGATGTGTTACCTCTGATCCAGCACAACTTTCCCACGTACCTTTGAGAATTCCTTGATGAATATGCTTTGTTGTTGTTGATGACACTGTGATTACTAGTGTGTGTGTGAGCATGTGAGGGTGGATACACACACACCGTGAAGCCCACGGGAGAGTCTGAGGAGAACTTTTAGGATCTCCTTTTCCACCTTGTTTTTGTGGAAGGGCCTCTCTGTTTTTGTTTTTGTTTTGTTTTGTATCTGTTTTGGTCATACAGACTAACTGGATGGCCCTCAAACTTCTAGGTGATCCTTTGGTCTCTGACTCCCATCTTGCCATAGGTGTGCTGGTTTCATAGATGTGTGTTACCACATCTGGCTTTTATTTTAAAAAGACAAAGCAAAACAAAAAAACACCAAAAAACCAAAAATAAAAAACAAAAAACCAAAAAGACACCCCATGGGCCCCAGGTATTGAACTCAGGTCATAAGGCTTGTGTGGCAATGCTAAATCATCTTGCTGGCTTACTAGTCATTTCTTCAGATGAAAATTTAAAAGTAAAATTCTTCAAAATATATGAGCATTTACACTAGTTCTAGATTTATATATTTAAATTGTTTTCTAGGATAATTTTTTAAGATGTGTTTTAGTGTGTGTGTGTGTGTGTGTGTGTGTGTGTGTGTGTGTGTGTGTGAGTGTGTGTGTTATGTATCTGGATATGGGTGTGGATACCTGTGGATACCAGAAGAGAACTTCTGGAGCTAGAGTTACAGGTATTTGTGAGCTGCTCAACATGTTTCTGGGATCCAAACTCTGGTCCTTGTGATTGAGCAACAAATTCTTGGCTGCTAGGACATCTTTCTAACCACAGAGAATAATTTTTATCAGCTTCTTTTCTCATCAAATTATATGAGAATGCTTATCTTTCTGGGTATTTAAACATATATTAGATTAAAATTGTTTGCAAGTTTTTTCTCTGTAACCTTATTAAATATTTTATTAACTTGGGAAATAATCTATATTTATTTTAATCTTCTAATAGATTTTTTTTTAAGTGTTACATTTGATTTTTTAGATTTTTAAGTTTTTGTCATCTATGCAGGTTTTATCTTTTTCTTGTTAAGTTTATCTCCAGTTATTTCTAATTTTGAGATTGGTTTTATTTTCCCTTCATATTTTCTAATTTGTTACATCTGTTACTTGAGAAGGCTATTGATTTTATAGCATTTATTTATTTGTTTTCTTTTTTGTAAGTGAAAGATAAAAGAAACAGATGATTTGACTATTTTCTGAACATGTGAGGTTCACTGTCCTCTAAAGTTTGGAGGAAACTTGAGAAACCTCCAGCTCCTCTATACAAAGTTATGGAAGGTGCATATATGTCATCTCTACTCCTAAGTGAGGCAAAAACCTTTATAACCTGGGGGTATAACTGGCCTGCCTGGAAGGATGGAATGTTTTATAAAGCCAGACACTTGTGACCCTCTCTTTGGCTATCAGATGATTGCAACAATGGACCCAACAAATTAGAATTATCTCCCACTGGTACAAAAATAGATTCCAATCCTGAGGAATTTGAGATGAGGACCTTATTTCCTGGAGATTTACAGTTTGTCATATTGTAAGAGAGGCTTGGACCTGAGACACTGGTGGGTAGGACCTGAGACACTGGTGGGTAAGACCTGAGACACTGGTGGGTAGGACCTGAGACACTGGCGGGGAGGACCAGAGACACTGGCGGGGAGGACCTGAGACACTGGTGGGGAGGACCTGAGACACTGGTGGGGGGGACCTGAGACACTGGTGGGGGGGACCTGAGACACTGGTGGGGAGGACCTGAGACACTGGTGGGGAGGACCTGAGACACTGGCGGGGAGGACCTGAGACACTGGCGGGGAGGACCTGAGACACTGGTGGGGAGGATCTGAGACACTGGTGGGGAGGACCTGAGACACTGGTGGGGAGGATCTGAGACACTGGTGGGGAGGACCTGAGACACTGGTGGGGAGGACCTGAGACACTGGTGGGGAGCACCTGAGACACTGGTGGGGAGGACCTGAGACACTTTGACTGGACTACTTATTCATTCACAGCTTTGCCCTTCTATTTATGTCAGAATCCTAAAGATGGGCCTGGGTGTGGTCACTGGGTCTTTCTTGCCATCTTTTCTTCCTGCTTTTCACTCCTGTTTTGGCTCTTTTAATAGACTTATGGAGGGTGGGTGGTTGGACCTGGCTGGTTGAGGCACAGGTTGTGATCCTAAGCCACTTAATATCAATGACATCATGTCCTACACATAGGCTGCCCAAGGAAAGAATATGACGTTGGACCTGTTTTTTTTTTTTTTTTTTTTTTTTTCAGCTGAGGATAATCCAGAAGGTCTAATCCTGTAGGATATCTGTAAGCACCATGCCTGATAACTAAAGCAAAAGCCTTAAGTTGAAGTGTGATCAGGACAATGCACACCTGTCCACACAACACATCTCAGCGTTCAGAGGTCATCTTATGACCAGTATTCAGAGGCTTAGTATCTTTCCTCTGAACTACTGCAGGAGCCTCCTAACTTGTCTGGTGGCCTTTTGTCCCCATGCTCAACCTGCACATTAGTGTGCTGCCACAGAATATTTTTGAAATGTAAATCTGACCTTAGTGCTGGAAGGCTTTTCAATCTCCCCATTTATTCAACCATTTACTTAATAATGAATTCATTCACTTGGGAGAACTGAACAGATCACAAATTTTGTGGTTAAAAAAAAAACCTGCCTTTTCTTGGACACATCCATTAAATCCTATGCACACCAGCTTCAGATATATTCTCATACTTCCAATACTTCTGAACATGTCCTCTTATGTCACCTTAGTCCAATGCATTATTGAACCTCAATAGGGACCAGAGATTAAGCACAGCCTCTGGTGTGACTGTCTTTCCTATTGTTTCTCAGCTGTCTTTTCTTCACATATAAACCAGAATAAATGATGGAAACCAGAACACGCTTTTTAAATAGAAAATGAGATAGACCAACCACTGAGGGTACTCTAAGGTGACATAGAAATTTTCGGATAGAAGGAATGTCGGGCACAAAAGCTCTATGTTGGGAGCAAATTTGGAATGTCTGGATGCTATGGCGAATGAGAGGGACTGTGAAGAATTTCATATATCTTTTTCCTGGATCTTCCATTCTTTTCAGCTTCCTGTCCAGATTATGTCTCTTTCCATGTCTGAGCAATGGAAGGGAGGAGAGATGAAGCACAAGAAAATTAACTGAGTCTTTTTTCTTTTCTTTCTTTCTTTCTTTCTTTCTTTCTTTCTTTCTTTCTTTCTTTCTTTCTTTAAAAAAAAAGATTTATTTATTTTATGTATGTGAGTACACTGTAGCTGTCTTCAGATACACCAGAGGAGGGCATCAGATCCCATTACAGATGGTTGTGAGCCACCATGTGATTGCTGGGAATTGAACTCAGGACCTCTGGAAGAGTAGTCAGAGCTCTTAATGGCTGAGCTTTCCAGCCCCTCTTTTTCTTTTTTAAAATTCCCCCCTCTCTAGAGGAGTGCAACCTAGGGATTTTCTAGTAACTTCCACTTGGACCTCTCACTTGCAATGTTAGGCCACATTTCCCTTTGATTTGACTAGTCTCTGTCACACAGGCCCTGGCTTACCAGGGACTGCCTCCCATGAGCTCACACTGTGGAGTCCCCTTAGCCACCGTGTTTAATTTGACACAACTTGAAGTCTACAGCTCAACTTTCTTCTCAGCAGTGCCTGTGTCTGTTCATGGAAAATATCCATTTCTTGCTGTCTAAGTCAATTTTGGCTGCTATAGCATCTTATATTTTTAAAAAAGTAATATTTTATATTTATTTTCACAATTCTGAGGCTGGGATTTTTACATCAAAGTGCTAGCAGGTTTATTGTTTGCTAGAGAGCTTCTCATGGCTTCCATACACCCTGCATTTCACAGCGAAGAGGAGATGTAGGATCTCTTCGAGTCTCTGCTACAGAGATACTAATCTTATCCACGAGGGCTCCACCCTCAGTGACCCAATCACCTCTCAAATATCCCGTCTCTTAATGTCATCACGTTGGACTTAGGTTTTTCAGTATATAAAAACAACTGTGGGGGCAGGGACATAGACATTCAATCTATTGCCCCCTGCACGATCAAACCAAGGGCATGCAAGACTTCCCTCAACTCAACAGCCTTTTCCCAACTCCAGCATTTAGGTAGCCACTTATTCTATTACCCAGCTTCCTTTCATATTTCCAAGATGAGAATTACAACAGATGCCACCTTAGTCTTTGAACATCATTCTCTCCATGTGGCCCACTGGAAACCCCTTCACTTAAGCGTGAGCTGTATTTAGATGTCACCACTGCCAATGCCACATCTTTTGCTGACTCATGTACACCCTTTCAGAAGAGGATGCTGAAGCACTGTTCAAATGAATTTCGTATTATACATTGCAGTTTGAAAAGCTGAAGGCTATCAATTTATAGTCGCTGGGTATCCTTTCCACTTAATTGTTTCAAGGTCAGAAGAAATCACTTATCCAATTAGTCGGGACATGAGACAGTGACAGCTCTTTCCTAAAATAGATGAAAAGAATGATGTTAGGGAAAGAATTCTGACCCTAATTTCAGAAAGGTGCAATTAAAATAATGAGTCAGTATTTCAAATGACACATCTGAGAATGTTGTGGACAGCCACATATCTTCTTCTGAGTGAGGTGTGTTTAACATAGGCCACCAGGCAGAGTGAAATACAAGAACGAAGAGTCCCCTTGTCCACAGTCACTTATATCTTAGCACCTTTAATCATATCAGGGAAATTGCTTTGTTAGAAAAGTGTTGGATGGAAGAATAATTCGATTCAGGCAGTATTTACCTCATGTTTATAGATATACACCTATAACACATACATATTTAAATACTTATATAAGAATTATTACTGCGTATGTACATTGGGGGAGATGGGTGCCAAGGTGCACATGTGAATTTCAGAGAATGACACTGTGGAATTTGTTTCCTCTTTGTTTCTTTCTGTGGCTTTGGGGAATTGGACTCAAGTGGGTCACAAAGCTTGTGTGGCAGGCACCTTCACTCTCTGAGCCATGCAAGCCTACAACAAATGCCTTTTGAGCAGTTCCAGGTNGGGGGGTAGGACCTGAGACATTGGTAGTAGGACCTGAGACTTTGGTGGTAGGACCTGAGACGTTGGTGGTAGGACCTGAGACATTGGGGGTAGGACCTGAGACGTTGGTGGTAGGACCACACCTTGACTGGATTACTTAGTTATTCACATCGTTACCCTTCTATTTAAGTCAGAATCCTAAAGATGGGCCTGGGGAGTGGTCACTGGGTCTTTCTTGCCATCTTTTCTTCCTGCTTTTCACTACTGTTTTGGCTCTTTTAATACACTTATGGAGGGTGGGTGGTTGAACCTTGCTGGTTGAGGCACAAGTTGTGATCCTAAGCCACTTAATATCAATGACATCATGTCCTACACATAGGCTGCCCAAGGAAAGAATATGATCTTGGACCTGTGTTTTTTTTTTTTTAAGCTGAGAAAAATCCAGAAGGTCTAATCCTGTAGCGTATCTGTAAGCACCATGCCTGATAACTAAAGCAAAAGCCTTACGTTGAAGTGTGATTGGGACAATGCACACCTGTCCACACAACACATCTCAGTGTTCAGAGGTCATCTTATGACCAGTATTCATTCAGAGGCTTAGTATATTTCCTCTGGACAATTGCAGGAGCCTCCTAACTTGTCTGGTGGCCTTTTGTCCCCATGCTCAACCTGCACATTAGTGTGCTGCCACAGAATATTTTTGAAATGTAAATCTGACCTTAGTGCTCGAAGGCTTTTCAATCTCCCCATCTATTCAACCGTTTACTTAATAATGAATGAATTCACTTGGGAGAACTGAACAGATCACAAATTTTGTGGTTAAAGAAGAAAAACCTGCCTTTTCTTGGACACATCCATTAAATCCTATGCACACCAGCTTCAGATATATTCTCATACTTCCTATACTTCTGAACATGTCCTCTTATGTCACCTTAGTCCAATGCATTATTGAACCTCAATAGGGACCAGAGACTAAGCACGGCCTCTGGTGTGACTGTCTTTCCTATTGTTTATCAGCTGTCTTTTCTTCACATATAAACCAGAATAAATGATGGAAACCAGAACATGCTTTTTAAATAGAAAATGAGATAGACCAACCACTGATGGTACTCTAGGGTGACATAGAAATTTTCGGATAGAAGGAATGTCGGGCACAAAAGCTCTATGTTGGGAGCAAATTTGGAATGTCTGGATGCTATGGCGAATGAGAGGGACTGTGAAGAATTTCATGTATCTTTTTCCTGGATCTTCCATTCTTTTCAGCTTCCTGTCCAGATGATGTCTCTTTCCATGTCTGAGCAATGGAAGGGAGGAAAGATAAAGCACAAGAAAATTAACTGAGTCTTTTTTCTTTCCTTTCTTTCTTTTTTAAAAAAAGATTTATTTATTTTATGTATGTGAGTACACTGTAGCTGTCTTCAGATACACCAGAGGAGGGCATCAGATCCCATTACAGATGGTTGTGAGCCACCATGTGATTGCTGGGAATTGAACTCAGGACCTCTGGAAGAGCTTTCCAGCCCCTCTTTTTCTTTTTTAAATTTACCCCCTTTCTAGAGGAGTGCAACCCAGGGATTTTCTAGTAACTTCCACTTGGACCTCTCACTTGCAATGTTAGGCCACATTTCCCTTTGATTTGACTAGTTTCTGTCACACAGGCCCTGGCTTACCAGGAACTGCTTCCCATGAGCTCACACTGTGGAGTCCCCTTAGCCACCGTGTTTAATTTGACACAACTTGAAGTCTACAGCTCAACTTTCTTCTCAGCAGTGCCTGTGTCTGTTCATGGAAAATATCCATTTCTTGCTGTCTAAGTCAATTTTGGCTGCTATAGCATCTTATATTTTTAAAAAAGTCATATTTTATATTTATTTTCACAATTCTGAGGCTGGGATTTTTACATCAAAGTGCTAGCAGGTTTATTGTTTGCTAGAGAGCTTCTCATGGCTTCCATACACCCTGCATTTCACAGCGAAGAGGAGATGTAGGATCTCTTTGAGTCTCTGCTACAAAGACACCAATCTTATCCACGAGGGCTCCACCCTCAGTGACCCAATCACCTCTCAAATATCCTGCCTCTTAATGTCATCACGTTGGACTTAGGTTTTTCAGTATATAAAAACAACTGTGGGGGCAGGGACATAGACATTCAATCTATTGCCCCCTGCACGATCAAACCAAGGGCATGCAAGACTTCCCTCAACTCAACAGCCTTTTCCCAACTCCAGCATTTAGGTAGCCACTTATTCTATTACCCAGCTTCCTTTCATATTTCCAAGATGAGAATTACAACAGATGCCACCTTAGTCTTTGAACATCATTCTCTCCATGTGGCCCACTGGAAACCCCTTCACTTATGCGTGAGCTGTATTTAGATGTCACCACTGCCAATGCCACATCTTTTGCTGACTCATGTACACCCTTTCAGAAGAGGATGCCGAAGCACTGTTCAAATGAATTTCGTATTATACATTACAGTTTGAAAAGCTGAAGGCTATCAATTTATAGTCGCTGGGTATCCTTTCCACTTAATTGTTTCAAGGTCAGAAGAAATCACTTATCCAATTAGTCGGGACATGAGACAGTGACAGCTCTTTCCTAAAATAGATGAAAAGAATGATGTTAGGGAAAGAATTCTGACCCTAATTTCAGAAAGGTGCAATTAAAATAATGAGTCAGTATTTCAAATGACACATCTGAGAATGTTGTGGACAGCCACATATCTTCTTCTGAGTGAGGTGTGTTTAACATAGGCCACCAGGCAGAGTGAAATACAAGAACGAAGAGTCCCCTTGTCCACAGTCACTTATATCTTAGCACCTTTAATCATATCAGGGAAATTGCTTTGTTAGAAAAGTGTTGGATGGAAGAATAATTCGATTCAGGCAGTATTTACCTCATGTTTATAGATATACACCTATAACACATACATATTTAAATACTTATATAAGAATTATTACTGTGTATGTACATTGGGGGAGATGGGTGCCAAGGTGCACATGTGAATTTCAGAGAATGACACTGTGGAATTTGTTTCCTCTTTGTTTCTTTCTGTGGCTTTGGGGAATTGGACTCAAGTGGGTCACAAAGCTTGTGTGGCAGGCACCTTCACTCTCTGAGCCATGCAAGCCTACAACAAATGCCTTTTGAGCAGTTCCAGGTGTTAGAAGCTGGGGAGAGAGAAGTAAAGAAGATGCCAAACAGGAGTTGATCTAGTGCAGGTAGACAAGCAGATATATTCAAATGTTTTCTGTCCATCTGAATTTTTCAAAGAAAATACTGCAAGAGCTCTATAGCATTGTCTACAATATTTTTTCCAAGGAAATTTACCTTATGGGCATGGTTATACACTTTTGTTTATTTTGCTTTCAATTTTAATTTTGTGTGTATGAGTATGTTCCCATATGTGTGTGTGTATACCACATGGATGCTTTGTATCTGTGAATGAGCGAAGTGGGCATCAGATACCCTGGAACTAAAGTTACAGATGGTTGTGAGTTAAGAGCAGCAGGTACTCTTAGCCATTGAGCCATCTCTCCAGTCCCATGTTTTATGTTTTAGTATTCATGGTATTAGTCAGTATAAAGGCAGGGGACTTCAAGAAAAAAATAGGAAGAGATGCTAAGAATCATTAGCATGTCTTGACTGTACCTGGATAGTTGGCTACATTTCCAGTACCAGGCACAGCTTCATTCTTGAGGAGTAGAACTTAGGTCCAATTTAGAGGGCCATTGATTACTGCCAGTATATGGGTGCCACTGCGCCCTCTTAGGGTTATTGTGGCATGCTGGTCGTTGATGCGGTTCATAGGTGTTATAGCTGGGTAGGACTATTGGTTGCTTCCCTTCCTTGGAATCTTTCATGGCACCTTATAGCATCATGAAAGTTAATCCCCAGGGAGAAGGCTTCAGGTCAAATCCAGCTCAGGTTCTCTGGATCTTTTGTCAGGGCTGCATGCATGATGTCTTCCACAATAGGGACTTAGCTTCCACCTCTGGAAGGGAACCAAGGGCAATAGCAAGAGCCTGTGGTGTTTGGGAATCTCGGATAACCCTGGCACATCCGGGGATGCAGAGATAGGCAGAAGATGCGACAGGCAGACACAGAGGAAGTCATGGGATTGAGTTGGAGGTAATGGGCCACATGGGGTTAATTAAGTTATATGAGCGGGTAGGGAACAAGCCTAGCTGTAAGGCCTGATCAGGCATTTATAAATAATAACAAGTCTCTGTGTCTTTATTGGGAGCTGGTGGGTGGAGACAGTCGGACCATATGCCTCATTTAGTGTGATCTTTTCTAGTTTCACCCACACACCAGCAGATTTCATGTTTTTTTCTTTATAGTATTCCATAGTGTATATATTTCCATTTTTATTACCCATTCGTTAGTTGAAGGGCATTTTGGTTGTTGCCATTTTTTAGCCTGTGAAGTCATGAATCTTGGAGGAGAACCTACAACCAGCACTTTAATAAATCAGCATAATTCTAACTATACTCTAAATTTGTATCCTGATATGCACAGGTAAGTATAGTTCTCATTCCTTATCAAAAAAACCCAAAAACCAAAAAAACAAAAACCAAAAAACTTCTCTTTGCAACAGAGAGCATTATAGAAAACCACAACAGATTAAAATTGCAGAGAACAGGAGATGTTGTGGTGCTCAATTCCAGTTGATTCACCTATAACATAATTCCTGCACATAAGGCTCAGAGGTCATCGCAGAAGAGAGATCAGAAAGAGTATAAGAGCTAAAGGAACAGGAAGTTTGCTGTGAGATTGTTTCTCTATAAATGTTAGAAAAGCTATACTTACAAAGTCTTACTAATAAGACTCCTGAGACAAGACCTGAAACAGTGAAGACATCACTGAACATGCTAATGTGGAAGGGGATGGAACTTCAAGCAACTAGGGGTGCTGAGGGCAGGAGGAGTGGTCTTCCCCACAGACAAGACCCCTCACCTTCTGCCAGGTTGGTCATCCAGTATTAAATGTTCTGTTGTGAGATCACACATATAGGTAACGCTATACAGATTGAGAAGGTTTTAATTATATATTTAGGAATACATGTGTGTATGTGTATATACATATATATGTGCTTATACATGCATGTGTGTGTGTGTATACACACATATGTAAGAACACATATATGTATACACACATATGTAAGAACAACTAAAGAAAAAGAGGCTATGAATTTGAGAGAGAGAGAGAGAGCAAAGTATGCATGGGAGGACCCGGGGGAGAAGCAAGGGAACAGAGGAAGTGATGTAACCGTAATTTCAGAAAATAAAAAAATATTGTAGAACCATTAGCCACAAATACTATAATAATAATAATGTCAGATGATTATGGTTGTAATGATGATAACTTCAACAGATACCATTATAGAGAGTTTAGTGTAGATCAGACAGCATGCAAGTGTTTTTGTGTATTACCTAATTTAATTTTCATAATAATGGTGTTAGGTAATCCTAGTCTTTCCTACATGCCCCCCGCCCCCCCAAAAGTAGATGCAGAATTTAAGGAACAGTTAGTGAACGGCAAAAATCAATTTGACAATGGCAGTCTGACTGAGAGTAACTAATATGTTGTACAGGTCATGAGTGACTGGCTGCAGGTGAGTGCTTCCTTATAGACAGAGAGGGCCATGTTTTCTTCTACACAAGGGAAAGAGCCCCGGCATGCAACTCACTCTTGGGCTTTTTTTTTTTTTTTTTTTTTCTGTGTAAATGATGAAAGTTTGATATATTTTTTTTCTTAGAATGTGTTTATTCTGTGAATGCTGTCACCCTGGTCGGCTGTGTGTTTGGAAGGACGTGGCTTCCTGCTTGTTGTTAAGTGTTCATCTCCTTGTCTTAAACGGGTTTTGGTTGGAAGTGAACTAAATAGGGAGCTTCCGGGAAGGGTCTCTGCAGCCGGGCACAGCAAGGCTTTCCGGAAAAGAACTCCCACCATCTGTGGGGTGCTTGGGCCCAGCATGCATGAAATTTCCTCATTTGGGAAATTTCTCCCTTGCCTAGCCGACCCCTGCCTTCTCCAAGAACACTTTCTTGACTACAAGTATCTCCCCGTTGAAGCCTAAGGTAGTTAGTGCTGTCCTTGCCCTTAGTCACATATCTGCAAGCAAAGACAGGACCCCGCGCCAAGAAGATAGGTCTCACAAGTTGATTTTTGCTCTCTGGAAAGCAACTGGATATGGTATTGGTCTTTATTGCAGTTTCCATAGACCAAAAAAAGAAAAAAAGAGAAAAAATTAAAAAAAATGTTTATAAAACAAAGCCACATACAATTCAGTACAGACTTTTTTTTTTTTTTTTTTTTTTTGAATTCTGTTTTTGCTCAGCGGAAACCAGTTCCGATGTGGTCATGGTAGAAATGGAGCCAGTTCTGTTACCCTGAAGCACCTCTCCCAACACTGATTTGAGTAAGCCAGGCCAGGCCTTGCCAGGAACAGCCGGAATTGTTTGGCTTTTTGGACAGACTTCCGGGACAAAGTGCCCCGAACACCCACAGCAAGGCCGCACCCCAGGCAACCGCATGGTCACTGTATACCAAGGCTCCGACGGCTCACGTGGGAGAGAAAGAAAACCTGCAGTCCCTTCATGCTTCCAGCCCAGCTAGCCTGTCACAGCTATTGTTTCCCAGACAGTATCTTGGAGCACAGCTCTCGCTTTTGCCTCTCTATCACCAAGACATCTGAGGCAAATAAAGGCATCTGTCTTTTCAGTTTTCTGGTTCTCAGTCAGTGGAGGCGGCCAACGGAAACATCCAAGCTTCCCCATCGGCGTGCTTCATGTCAGATCACGAGAAAGCTTTAGAAATCCTGTGTTTGTTGGCTTTGAGAACAGGCCTAACCTCACAGCTACTTTTCTTCTCATGGTGCTAGGGACTGAACCCAGGGCTTGATCCTGAGACAAACACTCTGCAGCGAAGTCTACACCTCTCTTTCAGTCATAGGGGTAGTGAGCTGCCAAAGGCCCAGATCTGTGGTAAGAAACTTTACCAGAGGTCTAGTCAAGTTTGGAGGATGGGAGGCGCCCATTGGCTGTGTTTCTATCTTCTATGGGACTGAAAACCGTTATTTTCCCCTTTCCTGTCATTCTGAAGTTAACCAGTGCTACAAGTGAAAAAAAAAAAAAAACCACCAAAAAACCAAGAAAACCAAAAAAACAAAAGAAACCCCTCGGGCGCATTCTCATGTTTTGGAGGCTACCCTACTTAGGCTAAACTAAGCAAATGACTTGAATAGTTTTTATGCTACTTTGCCAGAAAAATGAAAACCAGATCTTCCACTTTCTTGATCCATTCAATGGCATGGTGGTACAGGGCTGATCAGGAACAGATATGTCTTCTGCCTTCAAGAATGTATATACTAATTACAGGAAATATACATATAAGTGTATATAAGTATACATTTATGAACATAGAAATATTTAATTTTCATTAGTGATACCACTATAATCAAGAGAAAATGGGGCTGGAGAGACAGCTTAGTGGCTGAGTGCTTATAACTTTTGCAGCAGACCTAGTTTCCAACACCTGCACTGGGCAGCTCACAACTGTCTGCATCTCCAGACAAATGGTGTATGCATAGCCACACTTAGGCACATTCATATGTACATAAAATAATGAGTAAAAATTTTAAGTGTAGAATGAAAGCATTATATTAAGGTAAGAGAGTTAGAAAACAAGAGATTAGAATATTAGAAAAAAGTCCCTTTGGAGAGAAGATTTTGGAGCAGAGTCTAGAAGCCATGAACACCCCAAGCAAGACCTGCGGCTCAAGCTACATCTGTGAGATGCAGTGTAAGAGCTGCAATGCAAGTGGTGGGCAGAGGGCAAGGCAAGTATTTTGCACGATAGGTAATATAGGTTTGGCAGCTTAGGTTTTTTTTTATGTCACCTGTCTTGGCAAGTGTTGAGGGACTTGTTTATTCGCTGTTCTGTTCCTAAATCAGGAAGCACGAGCCCTAACTATCCACTTAACCAATCACTCAGTGTTAGTCAATGTTGTAGGGTCTAGTAGCAATAAAGTTACAACCTCTGCCATCAGATAATGGAATCATAAAAGAATAAAAACAACCAGAAAAGAGTAGTATGGGGCTAGTTAAAGAAGAGAAAGAAGCTGCTACTTGTAGCAACCACGTAGTAAGAATGCGAACTGTCAACGTCAACGGGGTCTTGCTGTGCCCTGGGACATCCATGTATTGGCTGACAACCGTGAGCGACTTCTGCTACATCCCCTGGTCAGCATTGCAGACTGTACTGGGGCAAAAGGCAAGACAGCCGGGAAGCCTTGGTTTTGCTTGGCTTGAAAGCCTAAGTTTGTTCAACTCAAAGGAAGAAGCTAATGCACAGAGCAATTGTAGTCTCCAATATTTCCTGAGTCACTTCATTTAGACGACTGCTACTTTTAGAATAAAAGATTTTAACCACTGGAAGTGAACCAGACGGGCTTCTGATAATATATTCCCAAATTAAACAAGTATAATATCGTAAAGATAGGTTCTAAGCTTTTAAAGTAGCTATTCCTAAGCACTGAGAGAAAACATTCTGCTAGTTTCTCCCCCACCTCAAATTTGCTATAATCTGTAATGATTAGGCCCCATTTTCCTGTCTTTCATTTTTTCCCTTATAAGTGCCATACCAAAGGCAGGTCTGTCCATTGCCTCCCCAGGGTCTAGCACAGTGCCTCAAACACAGCAGGGGCCCAATTAATATTTTTTGAGTGAATGAATGAAACTCATTCTGTCCCTTTGCAGGGGCGTCTTTATTGCCACGCACACTCCAGACAGCACGCAGAGGTGCTGGGGACGACAATGAGCATCTAAGGTATTTTGCAATTCATGGCTGACCCACACTGACCCTTTATTTAATTAAATCTTTCACTTGTGAATGAATCATTTCTTCCATTAATTAAAATAGGATGCACATATGTCTCTGTAAAGTAAATGTCAAAAGAAACTTTCTACCTAAAATATACAGGAGGCTCTGACCACCGTCAAGAGTCATCTATCATAATTAGCCTAGATGATCAACTCTGTAATTAGACACAGCACAATCATCTCTTACGGCCTCAAAATATTAGTTGCAGATTCTCAACCAATCTGTCAGCTCCTGTATTAATGGAAGGAGCAGCTCCAAGCAGGAGGCAGAGACAGACGCAGACGTTTATGATGTGGAAGACAGGGCCTGTGGCCTCTGTGCTGGCCAGCATCTTCAATGGCTGTGTGACGCTGTGCTCGCTGGGCACTAGTATCTGGACTATTGGTGCTGGGTGACAGCAGGGATCGCTTGCTCTGTCGCAAGACTCAACACTGGCTCTTTCTTTTCTGTAGAAATGATGATAGTTGCAAGACCTGATGGTCTGTTGAAGGGGTAAAGTTAGCATAGTCCATGTACCTTTTAGCGCCCCCTGGAGGAAAGGGGCTGTCATGACGAATTTCATCTTAAAAGTCCAGGGAAGAATGTACGCCCATCTGTTGTTCAAAAGATTTCACCTCAGAGTAAACTATGCACTGTCCAGACCTCTAGGGGAATTCTGCCACCGAGTTGAAAAGGAAAGGAGGTGGGGTGTGCCTTGAGTATCTCCGTGTCACAGGGACCCCAGTCTCTGGAACAAGGTATTAGGATCTCACATGTTTAAAGTTCACCTGATTTTGGAAGAGGCAGAAACTGTTCTATTTGAAGTGTTGGGCTTTGCAGGATGATAAACACTGTCCTTGCATATCCAAAGGGGGCAATTTCAGAGGAGGCCAAATCAGCGGACCAGCCAGCGCAATCGGATGTGTTTCAAACTGTGCGTTTATCGTCAGCACCAACTGCTCTTTTTTTCCTTGGAATGAGCCCTGGAGAGCAGGCCTGAGGACAGTGAAGGGCTGGTAAGGACTTTGAGATCCACAGGGCTGTTTCCTATGTGGGACCGGGGACGGTGGTGGTGGTGGTGGAAGGCAACGGGTTATTTCAGGGTCTGTGGCAACTACTGTTTCTCAGATCTGGGTCTTTCCCTTGGAAAACCCGGGGATGTCTTCCCATAGCACAAGGCTAGGTCAGGAGCCAGCCAAGAAGCGTTGTGTTACTTTCAGCCGTAAAACTCGTATGTGCTCAGGAAACATTAATAGCTTTTCTCAGGCCTCAGTTCAAGTCCTTTGCATTATTGCAGAGGTTGTCACTGATATTTTCCCATTTCATGGTACTTGTCTTTGTATTTTTGTCACTTTTAAAAATCGCATTTGAGGTTTTTCTGTTAATATCTACTTAACCTACCTACCTATTTACATACCTACTTACCAACCAACCATCTCTATCCTGTCTGTCTATCAGCTATATGCATATGAGAGAAGAGGTTGTGTTGAAAATATGTTTAGTCTAGACTAGAACATGAGCACAAAAAATGACTTGTTTGCTTGGAGAGAATAGTAATCCACACTAGACACAGAGACTCCTGTTTGTTTTGCGTTGATTCTGAAAAAGCATATGTGACCTTTGTGAGTGACTCAATGCCCCAAGGTATGCTAATCATAAAACAGATAGCAACATTCCTCCACCCACCCACTTCCTGGGTTCTGGGTGTGTTCATTCAAAGAAAGTCACCCTACTTCACCCTGACCATTGCTGGAACGCACTATGTGAATGTGCTAGGTGCTCATAGAAACTGTCTTGAGAAATAACCCATACAATTACCAGGTATTCCTTGTGACCCCTGTGACTTTGTACTTCCTTGTGTCTCTTAACTGGTATTTTTGGCATTTTCCAACAATGCCCTCCCCACCCCTTTGAGTTGTGGTTTCTTCTTTTAAATACCCCCTTATCCAGCTACTTGGGGCCCACAGTCCTACAACCCTGCATGGTGTACACTATGGGTCCCAGAGCGCTCTTGGAATAAAAGTCCTCTTGCAGTTTGCAACAAGACCGTTACTCATGAGTGATTTGGGGTGTCACCTCTCCTGAGTCAGAATGTGAGGGAGTCCTTGAATTCTGGGTCTTTCAATCCTAACTGCACCAATCTGGATAGAATAGCTGGCGAGGGAGCTGTAGGGAACTGCCCATTTCAGTCTTCCCAAGGCTGGGATCACAAGTGAATGCCACCATGCCTTTCGTTTATTTTTATTTTTTAAATCTGGGTTCTGAAGATTGACCTCAGGTATTCCTGTTTATGTGGCAAGCCTTTTATTGCTTGAACTGTCTTTCCAGATTCATGTTACCATCTCCAAATTTGTGACTTTCCCAGTTTTTCTTCAGAAACACCTATCTTTTATGGTATCTAGCTTAAAAGTTTCTTAGATTTATTTTATTTTTGTGGAGAGGTTTGGGGGCCGCTTGGCAGGAGTCTGACATTGGCCAAGGACAAGGAAGTAAGCTCAGGCAGGAATCTAATTTTAGGGCGGAAGAAAGGAGAAGGCTTCAGGCAAGACTCTGATTTTGGGCTTGGACAAGGAAGTAGGCTCAGATATTTTGGTCATCCTGATAAGCCCTAGAACCAGTGCTGGTGGGGACTTTACTTCTTACTGCCTTGCTTGTCCCTTGACTATTTGTGTTTATTGTCTTGCTGTTCCTTAACCTAGAACTGACCTTGTTACTTGCATGTAATTAAAATGGTATTAAAAAAGATTGGGAAAAAATATACCCACCTCAGCCGCAGAACTGGGTGGGGTCATGCTACATTGTTGTCTAATTGTCTTTTTTCTTTTTAATCCTCACTCCTGTGCTGGAGAACCTGTCTACTGACTGAGCTGGCTTGGTCATATTTTATTATATGTACAAGTGTTTTGCCTGTATGTATGTATATGTGTGCCTAGGTGCCCTTGGAGGTCAGAAGACGGAGTAAAATTTCCAGTAGCTGGAGTTACAGATGGTCTTGAGCCACATGTGTGTGCGTGTTGGCGGGGGTGGGGGGGTGGGGGGGTGGGCAAGGAGTTGAGCCCCCCCCCTGTGCTCTTCAAGAGTAACAGGTATTCTTAGCTGCTGCCTTCTGGCCCCTGCCTTTTAGTATTGGGTATTGAGCCCTGAGTTTTGCACATTCTCGCTTTTTATTTTGATTATGCCTTTGAGAATTTTGACTATATTCACCCTCCCGCCTCTCTGCCCCAGCTCTTCCCAGGTCGACCTCCATCCTATTCCCTGCCTGCCCAACTTTGTCTCCTTTCTTTTGACCCATCAAGTATAATCTGTGCTGCCCATGTATTTCTGTATGTGTGGCCTCCTGTTGGAGCTTGGTCAGCTGACCCTTCAGTGACAACACTCTTTATTTGTTTGCTTATTTATTTATTTATTTATTTATTTATCTATTTATTTAATTTTACAACCTGAGTGCAGTTTCCTTTCTCTCCTTCCTTCCCAGACCCCACCCCCACCATTCCTCCTCTGTTTCTCTTCAGAAAAGGTAGCTCTCCCATGGGTATTAACCAGCTGTGGCATACCAAGTTGCAGTTAGACTAGATACCTCCTCTCCTATTAAGGCTAGATAATAAGGCTACCCAGTAGGAGGAAAGGGTCCCAAAGGCAGGCAACAGAGTCAGAGACAACCCCTATTCCCACAGTTAGGAGTCCCATAAGAAGACAAAGCTGTACAATTGTAACATATATGTAGAGGGTGTAGGTCAGTCCCACGCAAGCTCCCTGGTTGGTGGTTCAGTCTCTGTGAATCCCTGTGAGCCCAGGGTTGGTTCTGTGGGTTTTCTTGTGCTGTCTTTGACCCCTCTGACTCCTACAATCCTTCCTTCCCCTCTTCCACAGGATTCCCCAAGCTCCCCCTAATGTCTGGCTGTGGGTCTCTGCATCTGTTTCCATCAGCTGCTGGGTCAAACCTCTCTGACGACAACTGGGTTAGGCACCATCCTATGAGTATAGCAGAATATCACTAGGCATCAGTTCATTGGTTGATTGATTGATTGATTTTTTTTCTCCAGTAGTGTTTGGTTCTATCTTAGGTTTCTGGGCTATCCAGCCCCTGGCTCCTGGCCCTCCAAGCAGTGTCTCCGGTGCACCCCTGCACCTCCCCTACAACCCTGGGCTCCAAATTCTAGCCCATAACTCCAGCAGAAAACTGCTGCCTTCATGGAGGAACCCCAGAAGCAACATTAGTACTCAAAACTCCAGAGGCCATGCAGACTTCAAAAACTCCAGCAGAAGCACCCTACTAGACCTGAAGACTTGCTGGTCACTAGAACTCCAGGCTGCTCAGGCCAGAAGACTAGAGAAGAAACAGAAATCAAGGGGGATAACATACAAGAACCATTCATCTAACAAAGATAAACTCAGCAATCAGCACCTAAGCCTGTAGTAACCCCAGAGGACTAGAAACCAGCGTAAGAAGACAATCAAGGATACCATTCTTAAAGAAAACTAATTCTCTCTCTCCTAGTGGCTGTCAATGACCGACATACATAGTTCATTGACTAATTTTAAAAGTTTCAGAGTTTGTGGCTGAGAATGTGGTCTGCCCTAGAGAATGTCCTGGCTTTCATTTGGAGAGGTGTGCCTGCTGCTGACGCGGTAGAGCATTTTCTGCTTGGTCTGCCATCATGATTACATCCTCTGCATCGTTCCTTCCCTTGGTCGTTGTGTCCTCTAGTGAGAGTAGTGGAATGTCTAACTACTCTGTCAAAGTTCTGTGGTCTCTCCAGTTCTGTCAGCTTTCATTTCATATTTTATGATGCAACTATTCATGTCTTTTTACTGTACTGAATCTCTTGTTAATATGAGCCATCTTTCGTAAATGTTTTTATTTGAAATTCTATTTTATCTTATATTAGTACAACCACATCTACAATCTTTTGGTAATTTTTTTTGCATAGATTTTTATTTGGTTTGTGGAGCTAGAGATTGAACCAGGGGCCTTGAACATACTAGACAGATGCTTTACCACTGAGCTACATCATCGGCCCTTGTACAAGTATCCTTTTCTGCTTGTACATGCGTGGCCCATCTGTCTTATTTTGTTTGCCCCTTTTCTGTGCTAGGGTCTCATGGTGAAGGCTGGGTTGGTGCTAACTGTGTAGCTCAGGCTGGCTTTGAACTCACAATCCTCCTGCCTCTGCTAGCATTACAGGCTTGTGCCACTATACCCAGACAACCTCTATCTTTAATGAAAGAGTTCAAACTATTTACACTTAAATTAATAGCTGATAAGAAGCAACTAGAATCATTGTGCTGGTGATTATCTATGTGCTTTATGGTTTCTTGGTCTCTCTATTGTTTCTATGATGTTACATACAACATGATAAAATTATAACAATATAATTAGAATTTATAGCAATTATCAGGAACATTCAATCTCTACATATTTTTAGTTTGGAGCTATGGTTATGAACTATGATGTGGGGTCTCTGGAAGAGCAGCCAGTGCCCTTAACAACTAAACCCGCTCTCTAGCCACTCAATGTAATTTTGATTTGTAATTGCCTATTAACTAAGGGTGGTTTAGCATTTTTTTATATGCCTTTTGGCCATTTTATTCTTTGAGACCTGTTCAACTTATTTGCCCATTTATTGATGGCTAAGTTAAGTGTGTGTGTGTGTGTGTGTGTGTGTGTGTGTGTGCTATTACTATTACACTATAGAATAATTGGCTGTTAGATAGTGCTATCTTCAACATGACTCTTTCTACTAAGGATTGCTTTGATATTTGGGGTCTGTTATGTTTCCATGTTACCTTTCAGATTTTTTTCTATCAAAAAATCTATTATATATAGTTCAGGTCCATTTGTCTAGGGATGGTGCTGCCCACTGTGGGCAATAATAATCAGTCAAGATAATCTACCCCTCGCAGGTATAACCACAGGCCTACCTAATCTGACAATCCTGACATTCAGACTCTTCAAAATGACTCTAAGTTGTGTCAGATTGACAGTTGAAGCTAACTAGAATAAATACTATTGGAATTGTGATATGTAGCATTGAATGTATTGATAAGTTTTTGGGAACAGCCATTTTTGCAGGATAAGTTCTACCAATCTATCTTTTAAATTTCTTCAGTGTTTTAACATTTTTATTATAAAGATTTTTCATGATCTTCATTAGGCTTATTCCTAGGTATGTATGTATGTGTTTGTTTATTTATTTATTTATTTATTTATTTATTTATTTAATGTATATGAATACATTGTAGCTGTCTTCAGACACACCAGCAGAGGACATCAGATCTCATTAGAGATGGTTGTGAGCCACCATGTGGTTGCTGGGAATTGAACTCAGGACCTCTGGAAGAGCAGTTAGTGCTCTTAACTGCTGAGCCATCTCTCCAGCCCCCCAAGGTATTTTTTTATGAGGCTTTTTTGAATGGGATTTTAAAACCTGACTTCTTTCTTGCCAATGTTATTATTGATACTTAGAAGAATTACTGATTTTTGTACATTGATTCTTACATCTTGATACTTGGCTAAAAGCATTTCCGAGACCTATGAGACTTTCGGTAACATGTCATGTCATCTGCAAATAAGGATTGCTTGACTACTTTCTTTTCCATATATTCCTCTCTTTAATTCTTTCTCTTGTCTTATTGCTCTAGGTCAGACTTCAAACACTATATTGAGTAAAAGCAGAAAATGTGAGCTTCCTTGACTCATTCCTTAAGAATGAAAGATTTTCAGTTTTTTCCACATTTAACATAATATTGGCTATAGGTTTGTTGTGTATAGATTTTTGTTGCTTCTAGTTCTGGTTTCTTTGCAGTTTTGATGTAAAGGAACGCTAAACTTTGTTCAAGGCCATTACTGTGTCGATTGCAACAATCATATGCTTTTTATCCTTTTAATCTGCTCTGTTAGTTGTATGGGTTTGCATTTGTTGAACTTCCTGTGGAGCCCTGGTTGGGGTGTGTGGTCTTATCATGTTCTTCAGTTCAACCTGTAAGTGTTTTATTGAGAATGTTTGCCTCTATGTTCTTTTTTGTATGTCCTTATTTGACTTTGGTAGTGAGGTAACAGGCTTCATAGAATGAGTTTGGTTCCTTTTCTTTCTGCTTTATGAAACAATTCAGGTAGCATTCAGGCTAGTTCTTTGAAGGTCTGGGAGTGTTCAGCATGGACTCTATCTGGTTCTGGGCTTCAAATTGTTGAAGGATTCTTTGCTACTATTGCAGTTTAATTACTTGGTATAGAATTGTTCAAGCTCTCAAGGCAGATAACCAGTGCACAAGGTTAAAGCAAAACCAACTTAACATAGTTAGGAGAAGTGTCACATCTAAAAACACTCCACTGACCAAAAGTAAATTGCATGGCTGGACCCAGTACCATCTGGAAGGGAGCTGACAGATATCTAGTGTTGGGAGGAGGAAGAGGGAGTTACAACAGACTAAATAATAATACAAAATATACAATCACCTTACCATTTATTTATTTTGACTGGTTGGGACCTTAATTCTTTCCATTCAAACAGGTGTCCTTTCATTTCTGTTTCTCTGCAAAGCTCCAGTTTCTAAAGCTGCTATGAAGGTTTCAATTTCTTGAATGCATTCTGGGTTGATGCTGAGCTAATGGTTGAACTCGGGACCATACGGTTGCTGTTATATCTCAGCCTTACAGTGCCCTACACTGGATTCCCTGACAGATGTATAAATGTGTGTGCGTACGCCCTTTAATACAAGTTTTATTTTCTCAAAAGCAGTGTATTTTCTGAAAGCCAGAAGGTCTTGTGTGCAACTCTGACACAGAATCCTAGAATAAGGTCATAGAGTTTTAGAACTGCCTTTAAAGGGCACTTAGTTCAACCATGTCATTTTCCAGACAAGGGGACAAACAGCTGCATTTCAAAGCTTACAATCCTCATATACACCGGGCCCTAGGATTCTTTTTTTCTCAAGTAAAAGCATCATTGAGAAAAAAAATCTGGGGTGATCTTTACACGATTTACTGAAGTCGTAACTCCTTGATAGAGAAAGAACCCTGTTCTGTTCATTTCCTAAGAACATTCACATGACTTGCCAGCTTCCTCACTGCAGCCTGATTGCTATGGAAAAACAAAAAGAAAGCGTTGCCATTTCCCTGCATAATTTTATGAATCTATTGCATTTAGGGCCATCAGAATGAGCGGAGAGAGGTCTGCTCACTAGCTCCAGTGTCCTGAGGGATTCTAGGGCTGTCTCCACAGCGGAGAGGGAAAGAGAACCCCAAGCCTAGCTCTCCAGTTAGGGAATTTTAAGTACCTGTTAGGCCCCAAATTCTCATTATTGAGCAACTGGTTTATCTTGAGAACATTTAGCGCAAAATAGAATTGAACTATGTAAATAGTTTGTAGCCGTTTTCTGCATATTAGATCTGGTTCTGCATATTAAGGTCAGACTGTGAAGAAGACAGAGAAGAAAAAAATCCTTGTGCATATGATGCTGCTGGTTCAGTCTAGTGGAGTAAGTAAAAGGAAAGGTTAAGATAACAAGACAATGTATATGCAGGGTTTTATTCAGTGTGTGTGTGTGTGTGTGTGTGTGTGTGTGTGTGTGTGTGTGCGCACGCGCGCATATTAAACATGTGGCAGACAAAGGACAACTTTGGGGAGCTGGTCCTCTCCTTCCACCACGCGGGTCCCCTAGATAGAACAGGAGTCTCAGGGGTTCCGACAGTAAGAACCTTACTGTCTGAGCCACCTCCCAGCCTGGATTGTCATTTTGAGAGGAACACTTTGACTTTGTTCTCACAAATAAATTGAAGGAGGTGGGTGTAGGTGGGAAAGTACAACACCGAGAGCTAAGAAGTACATGAAGAAGAAAACGAATTAGCCTGGAGGATCCAGATATGCAAGTCAGGTTATCTGCGGATTAAGCAGAGAGTAGGGCATGTATAGATGCGCGTATGTAGTCTCTTAGTATCTTCAATACTGCAAAGGCTGTCTTTTCTGTTTGATGTAGATATTAAATGCAGATAGCATGACATTTTAATGTGCATATACTCCTTGATTTTCTAATTATAATACTTATGTGTGTGCTTATGTGTGTGCTCACCCCAGAGCATGGGAACGCTACCTCTCAGTGAATTTCCAGTGTGTAATACAGTGATATTTTACGCATTATTTTCATAGAATGCATTAACTCTCTAGGCTTCTCCTATATACTGGAAGTTTGTAACCTTTGACTTGTGTCTCTCCCCCTTTCTGTCTCTGAATATGCTCTGGTACCCACCATGTTCTTCTTTGCTTCTCTGTATTCATATGATGTTTTAAGAAATAGCAATTAAACGCACACATTGTTCCATTTCACTATTTTGATGGTTTATTTTCAACATTCTTTCCTGAGGTTTAGTGGGTAAGAGCACTTGATGCTCTTACAGAGGACCTGGGCTTGGTTCCCAGTACTCACAGGATGGTTCACAACTGTCTCTATCTCTAGTTCTAGGGGGTCTGACACTCTCTTCTGGCCTCCAAGGGCACTACACATGTCCTGCATATACATACACATAGGCAAACATACACATGCCAAAGGGTGAATGACTTAAAAGCCTCAAGTGGACTGAGAAGCCCTGGACAGAAAGGCCGACTTCCATAATGATACCTATGGGTGAAGTTCCTGATGCTTCTAATAAGGGGATGACCAGCAGACTTCTTTGAGTATAGTAACTACCATTTTAAGATGGCAGGAGAATCTTCCATTCCCTATGTTCCACCTTTTCTATCCAATAAAACCCCCATAACACTGCATGCAACGTATGCATGGACTCCACTTCTACGGAGAGACTGTGTCCCTTCAGCTGTTCCAACTAAAGGGAAAATTCTGCCTCTGGAGAGGTCTGTCTTTCCTCAACTTTCATGTAGCCTCTTTCACCCCTGACTTAACACATACAACAAAAATAAATCTTAAAATAAATGTGTTCTGGGGGCTGGAGAGATGGCTCAGCGGTTAGGAGCACTGATTGCTCTTCCTGAGATCCTGAGTTCAAATCCCAGTAACCTCATGGTGGCTCACAACCATCCGTAATGAGATCTGATGCCTTCTTCTGGTGTGTCTGAAGACAGACAGCAACAGTGTACTTATATAGAATAATAAATAAATCTTTAAAAATAAAATTATGTTCTCTCCTGAGTTCTACCATAGCACCAGGCACACACGTAGCTGTGCTTTACCTAATATTAAGGCTAATGTTTCTCCCTTAAAGCTAAGTGGAATATTTAATCCAAAGACGTCTGAATGTGTTGTCATTCGGAGACCAGTCCTTAAAGTGATTGTTTAGACCCAGCACATTGGCGTGTGCCTTAAGCCAGTATCAGTGGGATACTTACACGAATGTGAGAGTTGGGCCCCATGACGCACAGGGAAATGCTGTGCATGTGAAGGCAGAGATTGGAGCCATGTTTCTGTAAGTCAAGTCACAGCTAAAACTGACAGGGAAACAGCAGCTAGGCAGACAGGCGAACACTCTCCCTTACAACAACCCGCTCCCCACTGAGGCATGGTCTGCCCAGGCTGCTCTGAGAAAGCAGCAAACACATTTGTAGTCTGTGGGAGCTCCACACAGGAGATAGAGCAGCCAAATCTTTCCCTGACCACTGCTCAAAGGTCTGGCTTTGGCCGCAAGAGGTTATACTTACGTATTTAATCCTTTTATAACCGGAGCAGTATAGAAAAGTAAGTTCTGTACCCCATATACATGGTACAGAAAAGCAAGCAAGCAAACTCTGCTGAGAGTGCCTCGAGCCAGTGTACAGCATACTGATGTCAAGAAGGATTACTACTATGGTTTCATGTAATTGGCTGCTTCCCCCTAACCTAGGTTTCTCTGCTTCTTCCTTGGAACTCACTGTCAGGGAGACACTGGCCCGGGCAGTCTTTCCTGTATCTGCTTGGGAATGTTTAGACAAGTTTCCAAAGTACAGTCCTAGATGGAAGGAAGAAAGTTACAACTTCCAGGGAGTTGTCCCGATTCCAGAGTGTGACACAGAGTCCACCAAGTCTCACTGTGGTTTGGAAGGTCACATCACTAAGTGAAAACAACAGAAGCCAGAGGAAACGTGTGTCTCAGTACCAGACTCACTTCTCTTCCCAGACACTTTGGCTTCTCTCTCTCTCTCTCTGTCTCTCTCTGTCTCTCTCTGTCTCTCCTCTTCTCAACACACACACACACACACACACACACACACACACACACACACACACACACACTTTCTCATTCTGCAACCCTGGGGGAGAGAAGGCAGCTGCAGAAGCCAAAAAAACCTCCCCAGCCCTAATTAAACCCTCCAAGTCTCCAGGCAACGCAGCTAAGGAAAAACATCATTTCCAAGCTGAAGACCCCCAGCCCCCAGTCCCAGCAAAGGAAACAGGTCGTTTGGTTTAATCAGCCTACGTGCACATTCTCTCTCCCCAGGTTGCCAAGACCGAGCCTGTACCTAGCAGAGGTATTTGTGTAATCAAAGCTTCTGGAACTTTCCCTGCCAAGGCTACCAAAGTGAATAGGCTCCTGAGGTAAAAATGTTCCCCTGCTGGGGACGGCGCCCTTGAAGTCTACATCAAAATCAAGAAAGGGTCACAGCTGTTGCGGCACCCCACAGCGGAAAACTTGCAAGAGATCCCAGCCTGCATCACTGCGCTTCAGGTCGGCAGGAAACAGGCTCTATTTGCTTCTGAGAAGGGGGGCGGGGTGGGTGGGTGGATAGACAGAGGGGGGGGGAGGGACAGGGGTGAGATGGAGGGGGAAAGACAGAGAGACACAGAGACAGAGACAGGAATGACAGAGAGAGAGAGAGAGAGAGAGAGAGAGAGAGAGAGAGAGAGAGAGAGAGAGAGAGAGATTGAGAGACAAAGAGACAGAGACAGATTGATTTTCAAAAACGCCTCCATCAGTATCCTCTGAGATGGAAGAGAGCTGCCCTGCATCCAAGCACCCCCTCCAATCTAGTCAACCTCGTCAGTCTCCCGAGAGTTGGGTGTACTGCATATTGGCTGAGAGCCACTAGGTGGCAGCAGATTAACTCTTCGGATGCCAGAATGGGCTCTGAGTTGAGTCTGGTCCAAGTAAAGGAAAAATGATGGCCTCTTTCTCCCCAATATTCTTAGCTAACGTTCCTCAAGGAGGGCTTTCTGGTGGCCGCCTTGCATGGCGGCTGGAGTCAGGGTGGAACGCAATTGTGTGTGCTATATAGGTTTCATGATTTGCCTCACGGTTCCAGGACTAAAAATGCTTTAGGAAATTTATGCATGTTCAAATTCATTTTAATAAATATTAAGTATAATAACATGTGAATTCATTCCATTTTCCAGACCAGGTCCCTTGCCCTATGGGAACTACCAAGGGCAAGATGGCATTAAAAAAAATAAACGGCGTCTTGTAGCTGGCCACCTTGCAGGACACAGGGTTAGTTAGTTTGCTGCAGACAAATTGGAAAGACTTGAGTAAGTTAGAGAAGATGGAGTTCCACAAAACTTTGATGATGCCGGTTTTATGCTTTTAGAGTGAGCAATGGCCTAAAACGTGGGAGCAGTCGGAAAGAAACCTAGCCAGCAGGCCTAGAAATACTTGCTGCTTAGACCACAAGGAAACAAATCTTTCTCTGGGGCATTCTGGCCTCTGCAAAGAATTCCCCTGCATCCCACCTATTAAATTTCTGCCACAAATATAAAAATACAGTGGTGGTGATTGGAACAGGGGCCAGAAAGGTGAAAGAGATTTACTTCAGGAGGCAAGAGAGAGCTACCAGCCACAGGAGGAATAAAGTCAGGTGGGAGGGGCAGCAGCTGGGATGAAAAGTTGTGCTTATGTATGAAGGGTTTGGGAGACCACAGACAGCAGAGGAGAAGGAGGAAAAGGAAGAGGAAGAGGAGGAGGAGGAGGAGGAGGGGGAGGAGGGGGATTCACAATGTGGGTGATCTATAGGACTCAGGTGGAATGAAGGGCAGCTTGAAGGGGTTTGGCTGGGCATTTGGGATCCCTTTGATATATTTCAAGAGAGTTCAGCAAAGATGAAAATGGTCTCAACAACTTTTATTCTTTGGCCTGAAGGCTGCCTAAGACCAAGGCTGCATGGGTGGCAAAACTGACTCTCTTCGCTCTTCTTAGCTGTCCAGGTGGTAGGGCACCGACTCTAATCTCATCCTCTTTTCCACATAAAAATCTCTTTTAGTGGACACACAAATAAAACTAAGATCACAGCTCAAGCACACCCTTGCCCAATCCAAATTCTAGACGCCTCACGTTTAGCATGCATGGCTGTTTGGAAACTGTGGACTTTTGCTTAGGATTATGCAATTATACATTTCATTGTCAATTTTATTCTTTTTGTCACTATGGGGAAGTGGGAGAGAGAGGGAGGGAGAGAGAGAGAGAGAGAGAGAGAGAGAGAGAGAGAGAGAGAGAGAGAGAGAGAGAAAACCATGGCAGAATTAAAACTACAAACAATCAAACAAATGAACAAACAAACATTTCCTATCCTCTTAAAGGACTCCTGGTTCCTCTTCATCTCTTGTCACCCTTGGTAGGTTTTCTTCCTATATGTTATCCTGTACCACATATATGTTTTTTACATACATGTATGATGTATACATTATAGGTTAGGATCTACATATGAGAGATAACTTATTTTTTCTTTTTGAGGTCAGGTGACCTTGTTTAATATTATACATTGTAAATCCATCCATATTCCTGCAAATTTCAATTTATTTAGAGATGAATAATATTCTATTTTTGATTTTGCCAGGGTTTTATTATCCATTCATCTATTGATGGATATCTAGCTTGGTTCCCATTCCTTGCTATCATGAATAAGGCAAAAATAAACACAGATATGAGAACATCTCAATGGCAGGGTATAGAGTTCTCTGGATCTATGCCCAGGAGTAGGATAATGGATCATATGGTGTTATATTTTTATTTTTTTTGAGAAATCTCTATATTGATTTCCATAGTGGCTGTATTAATTTGCACTCCACCAGCAGTGAATAAGGGTTCCCCCTTCATCACATCCTCTTCAACATTTGTTGTCAGACTTGATGAGAGTATCTTTTTTTTTATTAGATATTTTCTTACTTTACATTTCAAATGCTATTCTGAAAGTCCCCTCCCCCCTCCCCCCTCCCTGATCCCCTGCCCACCCACTCCTACTTCTTGGCCCTGGCGTTCCCCTGTATTGGGGCATATAAAGATTGCAGTACCAAGGGGCCTCTCCTCCCAATGATGGCTGACTAGGCCATCTTCTGTTACATATGATACTAGAGACACGAGTTCTGGGGGTTCTGTTTAGTTCATATTGTTGTTCCCTTTCTAGGGTTGCAGACCCCTTCAGCTCCTGGTGTTCTATCTCTAGCTTCTCCAATGTGGGCCCCGTGCTCCCTCTTATGGATGACTGTGAGCATCCACTTCTGTGGGAGTCAGCTATATCAGGGTCCCTTCAGTAAAAACTTGCTGTCCTATGCAGTAGTGTCTGAGTTTAGTGACTGATTATGGGATGGATCCCCGGTGGATTAGTCTCTGGACGGTCCATCCTTGATGAGAGGATCTTGACTAGATTGAGGTGGTTCCTCAGAGTACTTTTAATTTGCATTTCATGGTGACTAGAGGCGTTGAACACTTTTTAAAAGTAGTTACTAGTCATTTGTGCTTTTTGTTTTTGTTTGAACTGTGGACGAAATTCATTAGCCTAGTTGTTGATTGGCCCGTTTATTTCCTTGGTATTTAAGTTCTGCAGTCCTGTGTGTGTCAGCTCAACGTCTGAAGTATGGCTGGTAAAGATGCTCTTTCCTGTGGACTGTCTGTGTGCTCCATTGATAGCGTTCTTTGCTGAAAGGAGACTTTTAAATTTCATGTAGCCCCATATGTTGATTCTTGGGACTACTTCTTGTGCTATTGCTGTTCTATTCAGAAAGTTCTAGCTTACCCCAATGTCTTGAAAAGTAATTTCTTTTTGGGGGAAAAAGAATCTCCAGAAAAGCAGAATTTTCATGCTTAGCTTAATATACAGTTTCTTCTTGAATGGGCAGACTCAGACTTCATTATTCACCAAAAGGCGGGAAAGTGGCTCTCTGGTGGCCATGTTTTCTTATGTCATTCCCCACCCTCCTGCTGGGTGCATGGTCCAGCTGGTCAGGGATTCATAGAATTGGAGTATGTTATAAGCCTGCTTTCTTCCTTAGGATAAGAATGTTATGTCTTTGAGAATCTTATATGAGTTAGGTCTTAGGCTCCTGACAATCAATCAATGTGATGTAGTAGTTAGTTCATACTTTTTCCCCTCTCAAAGTCAGCTTAAGTGTGTGTGTGTGTGTGTGTGTGTGTGTGTGTATGTGGGCATATATGTGCAATATAAGTTTGTTTTATCTGCACCCATATTTATGAGTGCACAGAGGTCAGAGAAGGCTATCAGATACCTTGCTGTCTCACTCTCTGCCTTATTTCTTTGAGACAGGGCCTCATTTCTCCCCTTTAGTAGACTACTTTGTCAGCAAGCCCCAGGGGTTCTTCTGTCTCTGCCCTGAACAGCATTGGGAGTACAGACACACATAATTTTTTATGCTTTATGCAAGTGCTCTTACACACCAAGCCATCCCCATAGCTCCTGCTTCATGCATTTAGAATTAGTCAGTTGCTGGAGGGATTTTTTTGCTTTACATCAGTGGCTCTCACCCTTCCTAATGCTGTGACCCTTTAATACAGTTCCTTATGTCATGGTGACCCCCACCCATAAAATTATTTCATTTTTACTTCATAACTGTATTTTTGCTACTGTTATGAATCATAATATAAATATGTGATATACAGGTCTCTTCTCTGTAACTCCTGTGAAAGGGTCACTCTACCTTAAATGGGGTCATGACCCACAAGTTAAGAACCACTGCTTTGCATGGCTAAAACTAGCAGAGACGCAAGAAGACTTACTTTAAATACTGATCTGAAGAGCCCTTGTTGTCCTTTTATTTGACAGTAGTTGTCAGAGACCTTGGGCAGTTGGAAGCTTCAGCAAGTAACATCTCTCTATGCATGCCCTAAGTATGGGGACTTCTAGATTGTCCTTCAAAACTCTTATGGTAACCAGGCCCCACAGGTTCTCCTGTTTGGTTCCGTATAGCCTCTGCTTGCTCTCTCTCTCTCTCTCTCTCTCTCTCTCTCTCTCTCTCTTCCCACTCTGTGCTTTCCCTCTTCCTGAACTGAGTACTCTCTATCTCTTCTGCAAAGGCCCCTCTGCCCTGTGTCTTCTACAACTCACTGGTTACTGCGGGGATGACTTGGAGTACTTACCTTTGGCATGAGCGTGTTGGGCAAAAGGACTCTTTTGTTCATCATCAGGAGCTGGGGCTATGACCTGCAATCTTTTCTTAAATGTCTCAAGGTATTCATGGAGGGTCCAAGACAGCTTAGTGCTGGTGTAAGGATGGTTCTTCTGGCTGTTAGACTGATCTTGTTTTTTGTTTCAGGGCAGAGACAGGTATGTGAGCCGAGGGTTCCACAGATGCTCAGGACCTGGATACTCAGATTTCTCACTTGAGAAATCTGTTCTGGATATACCCAGAATCCCCCAGTGACAGGCTGTCCATTGTCTATTGGACCAATGGCAGGTAGATGGGGTCATCGACCAGGTGGGAGAAACTCTCCACTACCTTTTTAGTTGTCAGGTGGTAGTTGCCAATGGACTGAGCTCAGAAGCCAGGGCCCAAGTGTCTCCCAGATGATTCACTAAGTGAGCATGAACAGTAGTGTTTGGACAAGTCATAGCCATTTATTTGGGTCAATCAGAGCCATTGATTTTAGGGCCAACCATAGCTGCTCATTTGGGCCAATTACACCCTTGCTCCTTAGCACCAGCCCCAGTCATCCAGGATTCCGGCTTTGTTCAGTCATGGTGTTCTCTCTCTCAGCACCAGTTACAGTAGTCCTTCCATCAGGGGAAGTATTCACCCTCTGGCCAATGTGGAAATGGTTTTAGGGCCATCTGGAGTCTGTCAGGTTCTGGGATAGCAAAAGGTACAGACCACTTCAAACAGCTCAGGTGAAGCTTCAGGAGCTGGGATGAACAGCTGTAGCCTTTTCATTGTTGTCCATGGAGTAAACAAGACAGACTAGCTCTGGCATATTCCTGCTGGCTGCTTGACTTAGAGTTCTTTGTTCAAGGCAGCGAGTGATGGGATCAAACAATAGCTAAGCAAAGAGTCCAATTACCCCATCCCTTTTATCTTTCTGCTCTCTCTCTCTCTTTCTCTCTCTCTCTCAACTGAATATCAGGAGTGCTTCCCATATAGACTTAAAGAGCCTACTATGGATATCAGCAGGTGTTTTAAATACATTTTTAAAGTGCTTTAACAATACATAACACATATCCATACTCAGAGAGAGGTGGCCTCGTCGGTCCCACGTTCACACACACTCTTGCTGCCCGTAATCACCACCTATCTTTATCACGCCCAGTCACTTGTGTGCTGAGCCAGTGCCCACTGTCAAGCTATGGCTGTTGAAGCGTTCTGACCTCTGTGTTATGTGCCCTCTTTGTAACTCACCTCTCAGCAGAGCAATATTGCTCTTATTACGATGCTGTAAGCCGGCCCTTATTACAGTAGAGGCACGGGTGGCCTTTGAGTCTTTGTGCTGTCACTGTGTCTGGCAGTAGCTGATGCTCAGCGTGTGACTGGCCAACGAGCTGCCGTGTGTATCGTTTCACATGGAGGAAGCTCAGCTGTGGCAACGCCATCACTGTTCAGACAGTTGTTGAAAGAGGTGTTACAAACTGAACCTCTGATGATGTGGTGCGCGTCCCGTTTCAGCTGACCATCTCATAAGAAAGCTTGCCAGAATTCATACAACGCAGACACCATCCCTAGCAAGACGAACTTATGATCCTCAGAGCTGGAAGAGTACAGTTTTCAAAGTCTCTAGCAATAGAAATTTCTCTGCCTATGCTTCTGTTTCAAGGATAAATTAGTCTTAGATTTTTTTAAAACTCTAAAACTACTCAAAGCTCATTAAGGAAAAATTTGTGAAGCAGAGAAAAGCAGAAGAGAACAAAACTGTTTTCAGTTAGTGCCTCGCTATGTAAATAGCGGGGCTGTAATATTTTAGAGTATGAATTACTCTCTTACTGATGCAACTTAATAAAAGCCAGACGATGGCACAGGCTGCACCCCAAATCAGAGCCAGATCCCACGGAAAACACATAGGTGGATGTCACAGCCGTTTCTGAAAAACACGAGCAGGCATTTACTCCGAGCTCAGCCTGCGAAGCCCCGCTAGGTGGGAGCCATGAGTGTTGGGAATGACAGAGTTAGCACATAGGGAGAATGCATGGTGCTAACCCCAAAGTCAGAATATGCCTCAGACCATGTGGCCTTCAGTGCCTTTTCGTGTAGTTTCTGATCATTACTTCCCACTGCTGTGCTAGGCACAGGGCCCTTCTTAAAGTGACAGAGCCTCTTCAAGCCTCAGGAGCGTCATAGCTGGCTTGCCTTGTACTGCTGCGAGACCAATGGTACCTGATACTGCCATCACTATGACTGTGCCATTCACCTGGCCTGATCTGACCACACAGGCACTGTATCACTTTATACTAGCACAAGAAGAATGAGCAAAGTACCATAGGGTTGAGAGAGAAAAAGAATACAGAATAAAGCTTCATAACTTCAGTGTACTGCTTTAAAAGCGTTCTCTTTAATCGGCAGTAATCACTCATCGCTTATTGAGTCTGGTTTATAAATTGAGATTTGTTTTAAAGCATGCACATGTAGGAATACACACACACACACACACACACACACACACACACACAACTACTTATTAGGAACTTTTTGTTGTTGTTGTTGTTGCTGTGATAACACACCATGACCAAAAGTGGCTTAGAGCAGAGTCCATTTTGACTTAAAATTCTAGAGGGAGAATCTAATAAGGCAGCTGGGAGGGGCGCATAGCGGCAGGTGGCTGGAGCAGGAAACTTTTAAAAAAAAGTACAAACAAAAAACAAAACAAAAAAACCAACACCCCCCCCCCCACACACACACAACCACATCTTTGAACACACACAGGAGAGAACAAATCGAAAGTGTGGCAAGGCTATGTAAACCCTCAAACTCTTGACATGCTTCCTCCAGCAAGGCCGCACCCCTGAACGTTATGTAACCTCTCCAAACAGCGTTATCAACTGGGAACCAAGTGTTCAAAGACAAGAGCCTACGGAGAGACTGCTCATTCTAACCACCACAGTGCTTCAATATTATGTATGGTTTCAGTTATACACTGGGATCTTGAACTATCCTTCAGAGATAAGGGGAGAGGGTACAGCAAATCCGTTAAAGAAGCTTTCAGACCGAGGAAAAGTATACAATGAAGGTGCTCTACCGGGCAGCTTACCGCCTTCATCGTCATGGATAGTCCTGACAACAGTGTGTCCCGACTTCATGACACTGTGATGGATTCCTATATCTGCATTGATATTTGTTTTAGTTGTCATTAGGAGTGTTTTTTTACACCCAGGGTAATGAACCACACTTTCAACTGACCCTCTGTTCGGGACAAGGCACTATGCAAGCTTCCCTAGCTTCCGAACGTACAGTGTGAGGCAGTGCTGTTCATTACTCCCTGGAATACGGAATAAAATATCCATGGAAGGAGTTGCAGAGACAAAGTTTGGAGCTAAGACGAAAGGATGGACCATCCAGATACTGCCCTACCCGGGGGTCCATCCCATAATTAGCCACCAAATGCAGACACTATTGCATACGCCAGCAAGGTTTTGCTGAAAGGACCCTGATATAGCTGTCTCCTGTGAGGCTTTGTCAGTACCTGGCAAATACAGAAGTGGATGCTCACAGTCATCTATACGATGGAACACAGGGTCCCCAATGTAGGAGCTAGAGAAAGTACCCAGGTCCCTATAGGTGGAACAACAATATGAACTAATCAGTACCCCCAGAGCTTGTGTCTCTAGCTGCATATGTAGCAGAAGATGGCTTAGTCGGCCATCATTGGGAAGAGAGGCCCCTTGGTATTGCAAACTTTATATGCCCCAGTACAGGGGAATGCCAGGGCCAAGAAGTGGGAGTGGGTGGGTAGGGGAGCAGGGCAGGGGATGGGGGAGGGTATAGGGGACTTTTGGGATAGCATTTGAAATGTAAATGAAGAAAATATCTAATAAAAATTTTAAAAAGTGAAGAAGACAGTTCTGCCTCCCTGCTGAGCACAGCAGTGTAACATTTACTGGCACCCACACTGTGGCAGTCATTGTGCTTGGTGCTTTTTCAGAGTTAACCTATTTAATACTTGCAATCAACTGTAAACTGGCCAGTACTTCTTTTCAGCTCCAAAAGAAGAAACGGGAGACTTATACCTCCTTAGCTCACACTTGTGGGATTTTAAGCAAAAGGTCAAAACTCCCATCGGGTTGAGAGGGTTAATGGTGAGAAGCATTTGACTGAGGGAGGAGGGTTTGGAGTTTGAGTTCACTGCGATCTGCATTGCATATCCCTCTTTTTCCATTCGTTCTGTCTCCGGAGTGGCCCTATCACAGGGAGGCCATTTAAATCAGACTTTACACAGAGAGGGCAACTCCTCAGCTTTCTGGGGTTTCACTTATAGGAACGCATTTAAATTCTGCCCTTCCTTCCTTCCAGCTAAGCTTCGGACGTAGCTTCCTCCTTTATGGATAAAGCAGGGTAGGAATAGAGGAATATATTTAGCTGTAGACTTGGCCAGATCCAGCATCCCTCCCCGGCCCCGCCGTGGCTTCAGGTAAATGTGTTGATATTTTTGAGCACTGGTTTCTTCTCCACACACTGTGGCTCCTTCAGAGTTGTGGTTTCTCACCTCAAAAAGATCATTCACCGAGAGTGAATTCATTCCCTTCCAGGGATGAGTGGATGGTTCAACTAATGTGCATCAATAAACGTAATGCATCATGTAAATATACTTAAGGGCAGAAATTACATGATTATATTCATAGATGTAGAAAAGGCGTTTGACAAAAATCCAACATCTCTTTATAATAAAAACATGGAAGAAACTTTGAATATAAGAAATGTATCCTCCAGCTCCCCCCCACCCCCACCCGCTGCAGGGAGGGCACCAGGTCACTACTTCAAGTAGGACCCAGAAGAGGGAGGAGGCACTGCCTCCAGGATAGTAACTTTACAACAGAACGCAGAGCATCAAGTGGGTGGTGGTGGGAGATGGAGCCTCAGGCAAGACGTGCCTTCTCATCTGCTATACAACTAATGCCTTCCGCAAGGAATACATCCCACTGTGTTGGACAATTACAGGGCCCAGAGTGCGGTTGATTGGGAGCACCATGAACCTAAACCTGTGGGACACTGTGGCCAGGAGGACTATAACAGCCTCCGCACCCCTTCCTACCCTCAGACCCAAGTCTTCGTCATCTGTTTCTCCACTGCCAGTCTACCCTCCTATGAGAATGTGAGGCATAAATGGCACCCAGAGGCGTGTCACCACTGCCCTGACATGCTTATCCTCCTGGTGGACACCTGAGAGCCCAGTCTGATACCCTACCGCGCCTCAAGGAGCAGGGTCAAACGCCCATCACTCCACAGCAGGACCAGGCGCTGGCAAAGCAGATCCACGCCTTGGTCTACCTCGAGTGCTCAGCACTGCAGCAAGACAGCGTCAAGGAGATGTTTGCGGAGGCTGTGTGGGCAGTCCTGCATCCTCTTGTGACCCTGGCGCTCAGCTTGGAGGCTATCCCTTGTCCCCCCATCAACTGTGCCTTGGCGCCTTGTCTGCCTCTAACTGTGCCTTAAGGACTAATTCTGGTACCCTTTGCCTGGGAACTCCCTGAACGCCTTCTATTCCTTAAGAAGGTACACAGGGAAAGGGGCTTTGGGCCCTACTTGAGTTCACCTAAGTCAGACTGACCTTTCTAAGAGGCCAACCCGGTCCTCGCCTCCATTCCCCGCTATTGACCAGTTCATCTAGCTTTCCACAAAGTTGTTGCTGCCTGTTGTGATGCCTCCTAAGATAGGGGCTCTAACCTCTCTCTGCCTTAGCTCTTGGACTGGGCTCTCCAAGATGTTCTCTCCCTCCCCCAAAGGGAGGAGCCACAGAATCCTAAGAAGAAAAATGTGTCCTAACTTGCCCCATTTGCCCAGGACTTATGTGTGCCTGCTGACTCAGGCCCCGTGCTCCTGGGTGTCTTTCCTGCCCCCATCAGCATCAATAAAACCTCCTGTCTCAAACAAACCAACCCAACCCAACCAACCAACCAACCAACCAAAAAACACGTATCACTGTTTTTTGCTTTATCTTCTTATGTTTTATTTTGTTATGTTTTGTTGTTATTTCCTAGAAGCTTGTTCTTTTTTTTCTTGCTTATTTTATTTATTTACATTTCAAATGTTATCCCCCTTCCCGGTTTCCCTTCTGCAAACACCCTACCCCATCCTCCTCTCCCCTGCTTCTATGAGGGTGCTCCTCCACCCACTCACCCACTCCTGCCTCTCTGCTCTAGCATCCCCTTATCCTGGGGCACCATGCCTATACAGGACCAAGGGCCTCCCCTCCCATTGATGACCAACAAAACCGTCCTTTGCTACATATGCAGCTGGATCCATGGGTCTCTCCATGTGTACTCTTTGGATGATGGTTTAGTCCCTGGGAGCTCTGGGTGGTCTAGTTAATTGATACTGTTGTTCTTCCTATGGCGTTGCAATCCCCTTCAGCTTCTTCAGTTCTTCCCTAACTCTTCCATTGGGATCCGCGGGCTCAGTCTAATGGTTGGCTGTGAGCATCTGTATCTGTATTGGTCAGGAGCTTCTCAGGGGGCAGCTATACCAGGAAGTACTTTTTGGCATCAGCAACAGTGTTGGGTTTGATGTCTGCAGATAGGATGAAACCCTAGGTGGAGAAGTCCTTGAATTGGCTTTTCCTAAAGTCTCAGCTTCATTTTTTTGTTCCTGCATTTTCTTTAGACTGGAACAATTCTGGGTTTAAAAATTTGAGATGGGTGTGTGGCCTCACCCCTCAACTGGGGGCTGTGCCTATCTACTGGAGGTGGTCTCTACAGGTTCTCTCTCCCCTTTGTTGAGTATTTCACCTGTTCTTTTCTAATGAGAGAAAGAGTGGAGTAGGTCTGGATGGGCGACGGGCTGGGGTGCAATTAGGAAGAGTAGACATAGGGGAAACTGTATTCAGATAAAAAAGAAAACTAACTATATTCTGGAATGTGGAAAATTGTAAAAGTTTAGTTTTGTATTCTTTTCCCTTGACAACATTTGAACCAACAATAACAGGAAGGGTGTTATTGTACATAAATGTCATTCATCTTAAAGAGAGAGAGAGAGAGAGAGAGAGAGAGAGAGAGAGAGAGAGAGAGAGAAGAGATATCACAAGACAATAAGGGCTATAAACACAAACCTACAGTCAAAATAGTGTTAAATATGGGGAAAAGCTCAAATCATTTGTACTAAAATCTGGAATAAGACAAAGACACCCATGTTCTCCAGTGTTATTCAATGCACTGTGTGAAGTTTCAGCTAGATCTGCATGGGAAGAGGAGGCAACAACAGGAATTCACAGAGGAAAAAAAACAGATGCTAAAGCATGCTTCTCTGTTGATGGGATTCTATAGATGAGACACTGAGAACTCCACCCAGAGAGCTCCTAGAGCTGACAAACTCTCTCAGCAAAGTGGCAGGTACCAAGTGAACACAGAAAAATCAGGAGCTCTCCTATGGATCAACAAACATGGCGAGAAAGGAATCAGGAAAATAATCTCATTCACAGTTTTCTCCAACAGTAAACCAAAGCAAACCAAACCAAAACCCCCTGTAATAAACCTAACCATGGTAGTGAAAGGCATTTACAATGAGAAAACATAAAACACAGGAGAAATTGAAGAACTTAATGATAAATTATAGGAATTAATATTGTAAAAATGCTATTAGTGTTAGGGTCAAAGGCTGTACCCCTGAAGTACCAACAAGGCAGGCTCAGTCAGCAGTTCTTAGTAAACCAATTATCAAAAGCTACATTAATAGTGAAAGCAACTGAAAAGAAAATGGAAATGCATTTATTCATTGTACCCACACTGGTAAGGGGAAAACATCTTATAACACCCACTTCCTGTTTTCTACCACGGTGAAGTTCATCATCAAGGTCCTGGCTAAAGGTTTAGAGTTATATATTGTCCAGCTTTCCTGAACAAGGTGTGGCCCACCCTTCATTGACGCATCATTGTCCCAGTCCCTGTATCTTCTGCGAGGTGTTCTCTCTCAAGAAGACAAATTCTGCTTAGGCTACATGGCTTAGGTTTTCATCTCTTTCTTCCTTCCACCAGCATGATATTCCTCAGGGAAAAATCCCAATTCTTTGGGATGCATTGTTTCAATAGTCTAAAAACCAAAGCAGGGAAACTCTCCTCCCTTCTAGGTAATAGGTCCTAAAAAATGTCCTCACTACTAAACGTCACCTATGGATTCAATGCAGTCACCATTAAAATTCCAATGCCATTCTTCAAAGACCTTAGCAAACCAATCCCCAGGGAGAAAGAACACATAGCTGGAGGCTGGAATACTTGAAGAGGTGAGGGAACCCAAGGGACCATGAGGGTTGGGCTGCTGAAGGGAGGGAGGAGAGCAAAATATAGACCATATCCAGAAAGCGAGGAGAGATTTTGGGGGTGAAAAATTTAAGCAGAAATGGGGAGTGAGGGATGGGAAGAGTTAACTAAAACTAAGACCGCCTGAAAGAAAAAAAACCATGTGGAAACTCATTAGCTTGTAGGTCAATTAATATACATATTAAATACATATACAAGTTAAAAAAAAGAGTTGTGAGGAGATATCCTGCTTACCTGGGTAATGAGTGCTGCTTCTGCAGGGCAGGGTTACGAAACAAAAACCCCAGGGCCAGGTATGCAACACTCCCTCACCAGCAGTTGGTCACGGACACCCTGGCTCTCCTTCAAAATAATTAAAGCTCCTGCCACTCTTCTTGGTTGCCTACCAGAGCTAGTTGGAAGATCCTATTTACTGAAGACACCATACAGTTTGCTTATAATATATAGACAAATCAAGCTGGACCTGACCTAGAAACTTCCTCTCTAATGGCCAGCTTTTATGGTATTGGGAATTACTATATAGGTTGTGTGCATGTATGTGTGGTGATCTACAACACCAACGGGCCAGACAAGAGATGCCCCGCTGCACTTCAATGCCTGTTTCAGGAACAATCAACTGCTCATTGGTTCCATTTGAGGCCAGTTGCCCAAGAAAGAATTCAGCCTGACTACAGATCTCACTTAAACAAAACAAAACAAAACAAAACAAAACAAAACAAAACAAAAAACAAACCTCATAGCAGAAGAATCTTAGGCCCCAGGAATGAACTTACTATTGTTATTTAGCTAAATTGTTATGGTCCCAAGCTACCTTTAAAATATTTATTCCTATGCCCACAGACAGATGCCTGCCTCAGCCTTATTCAGTGAAATCCCTCTGTAATAAATAACAGGGAGTGCAAAGATGCCCTGCTGTTGAAGGTGTTGGAAACAAGGGACAGCTCATCCCTAAGCAGGACATTTATACCACTGCCTCTAAGGCTCAGGGATCGTTGGGGAGGTGGGAGTACAAAGAATGTAGGAGCTGGAAGATAGGGGGAAAGGCTGCTTGCTGTCTTCAGGCTTGGCCCAGCGAAGGCAGGCATGACCTTATAGCAGCTGTAGATGCCTAGCGTGGGCTTGTCTAAGACTGGGCCCATCAAATGTCAATCATCAATTGGGGAGGGGCCCATGCATCCCTACCCCCTTGCTGAAGCATTGGCTACTGATGGATTCTCAGGGAGAGGGAGTTATTATCTTTGATTTGTTCTCACTCTCAAATATCCACAGTCACATGCCTAACCCTGGTTAAACTCATTGGGTCTAAAACAAGGAGGATATTGAAACAAGGTGAATATCGAAAGACAATGTAGGGATGAGTAGGTTCATGTGTATGGGAGGGAGATTAGAGAGAATGGGGATTATGGAAACCAGAACACAATTTCTACAATTATGAGATAGTCAAATAACAAATTCAACCAAAGTTATGAGAAGAATGTTGGGCATATCAACATACTTGATTTCAAGTTTTACTACAGACCCATAATACCAAAAACCAGAATGATTCTATAGAGTGGAACACTCAGATATACACCCACATAACTCTAACTTTCTAATTTTTGACCAAGACACCCCACAAATATCCAGTGGGATAAAGACAACATCATCAACAAATTGTGTGGACAAAACTGGCAACCACATGTAAAAGAATAAAACCAGATCCTGTTCTCGCAACCTGGACAAGAATCAACTCAAAATGGACCAAAGACTTTAACGCAAGATCTAAAACTCTGAAACTGTTGGAGGGAAAATATAGGGAAAACACTTTAAGGCAGAGACATAACCAAGGACATCCGACCAAGACTGGTTACTTAGGAACTATTTGAAACAGCTGGAAAAGGAATATTATTAAATTTGAGAATTACTGTTCAGCAAAGAAAACAGTCAAGCGACAAGTCAGCCTATAAAATTGGAGCAAAGCTTTTCAAGGTATACATCTGATAGAGGATTACTATCTATACTATACAAAGAACTCCTTCACCCTGCCAAAAAACTAAGTAACAAGAACTAAATAACTCAATCAATGGCTAATAAAATAAACAACAGACACTTCTCAAGAGAGGAAGTAAAACGAACCAACAAACATTTCAGAGAACGTTCAGCCTCACCAGACATCAGAGTGCAAATCAAAACTAAGGCTGAGATTCCAAGTCTCACTCCAATCAGAATGACAGTCTCACTAAATCAACAATTACTGATGTGGGGACATGGAAGTCCGTGTTAAGGAACCCCAAATAACTAAAAAAAAAAGGCAGCAATGGTCTGCTGGCTTGCCCCAGCAGGAAGCACTTGCCTGGTACATTCAAGGCCTTCCCTTTCAATACTGAAAACAAAATACACACACACACACACACACACACACACACACACACACACACACACACACACACATATATTAACATACATAGGGGCCCCCTTTCAATTTTTTCTTTTTAGACAGAGTCTCTCCATGTTGCTAGCCTGGAGCTCACCTATAAGCCAGCCTGGCCTCAAACTCACAGAAATCTGTTACTTTTGCCTCCCCTGTGCTGGGCTTAGAGGCATGTTAATGATATGCGGTCCACTCATTAATACTTTGGAAAGAAAAAAGAATCATCATAGGCTAAGAACAGTGATGAACATTTATTTATGTGCAAGGATCTCTGAAGTAGGATACAGAGTCCTTTGGGTACATTCTCAGGAGTAGAATAACTGAACCATATGGTAGGTTCTATTTTTAATATTTTGAGAAACTTCCATAATAATTTCTGTAATTACCATGCCAGTTTATGTCCCCACCACCTGTGGAAAATGGTTCATCTCCCACATCTTCACCAGCATTCACTGTCATTTTTTGTTTTGTTTTTGTTTAGATGATAACTGGGTTTTAACTGGGTTGAGAGGGAATATCAAAGTAATTTAAATTCTCATCTCCCTGATGGCTTAGGATGCTGAACACTTAAACAAAATATATTTATTGGCCATTTGTGCTGCTCTGTTGAAAATAGCCAGGGATAGAAACGACGTAGATAGCCACCAGTCAAGGAGTGAATAGTGGAAGTGTGCTATATTTATTCAGCAGAATTTTTATTCAGCTTTAAAGAAAAACAAAATTAAGAAACTTGCAGACAAAGGATAGATCTGGAAATTATTATATCAAGTGAGATAACCCAGGCCCCGAAAGACAAATACCACATGTTCTCTGTCATATCTGGCTTCTAGATTTTAACATCTATGCATATGTATATATGGGGATCAGTGTGGTGATAGGTCATGAAACTAGAAAATGGATCACGAAAGGGGGAAAGTGTTGAGGAAGAAGAGGGTGATGGGACACATGCCAGAACAGCAGATAAAAGGCACCGGGGGTTAGAAGGGTACAGGAAAGGCATGGGAACGGGGACTAAGGAGGATCAACTGAAATGAATTGTGTGCTAATTCAAAATTCAATCAACCACCAACCAAACTCTTAAAGATAGACCTACCTCAGGCCCTAGCTACACTACTTGGGGATAATATACTCCTAAGGAACCCTAGCAAACATGACACAGCGACACTTCCACATGAGTCCTTATTACATCACTGCTCACATTTGTCAACAGAGGAGTCGCTCAAGAAAACCTGGTTAAGACACATAGTGAACTTTTTTTTTATCAGTCATCAATACAAACACGGTAATATTATTTGTAAGAAGGTGGATGCAACTGTAAATAATTGTGAAAATAAATGAAGCCAGTCTCAGAAAGACAAATGTTACATGTTTTCTTTCATTTGTGTTTAGCAGATTTTATATGGATGCATAAAGTCATAAGTGTATATGATGTGATCGTACCAAGTATATTTTATGCAGATGCATAAGGTCATATATTAATACATAAGATCATATATGAATATACAAGGTCATACATATATGGATACGCAAGTTCATGTATGGATACATAAAGACATAGATACATGACAGGAAAATAGAAAAGAAATTGTCTAGAGGAACAAAGCAGACAGGCAGGAGGAGGGTCGGTGAGGAGGAGGAAGCTAGTGGGGTCATGAAGGGAATGTTACAAGTACATTGCATCCCTGTGTGAAAACATACTTACATAACATAGTTCTACACACAACAAAAACCTCAGAAAAGGAGTAATGTCTCACATAGAACATGAGGTGCTTGCTGCTTGTTGAATGTGTTGCTGCCTTTTATTTTACCTCATGGGACGGACTGTTGGTTGAATCCAGAGCCTCACAAGTGCCAAGCAAGGACTAGACAAGGGCTCTTGCACTGAGCTACAGTCCCAACCCCTCTTACTGTCTCTGAGCTCCACTAGTATGTACCTACCATGGTCAGTGATGCTCCACATCCTAAAATATTCTAGTGTTTCCTATGTGTGTTAGTCTTTACCCACCTCCATTCCCTATCCTGTTAGCCTTACGTATTCATTCATTCATTCATTCATTCATTCATTCATTCATTCATTCACTCTTTTGTAATTTCCTACATGAGTACAATGTATTTAGTTCATAATTCATCCCTCCCCCCTTTTCCAACTTCTCTCAGGCACTTCCATCCTCTTCCTACTTCCCAACTTCCTTTCTTCTCTTCCTTCTTTCATAACCCACCGAGTACAATTAGTGCTACTCATATGTGCATGGGTGTGGGGTCATCCACTGGAGCTTGGACAGCCTACCATGGGCCATAGTGATTTAAACAACAACAACAACAACAACAACAACAACAACAACAACAACAACAACAAACCTGACTTTACTTCCTCTCAGCGGTCCCCATGTGCCAACAGCTTGGAGGCTCAGAGTGAAGCCTCCTGCTATCTAAGCTGGAATATTGAAGGGTGTGGTCTTGTTTAGGACGTCTTAGGCAACCACAGCCGCTGTGGGTGTGGGAGCGCAATTCCTCCGTTATATCAAGAACGCACTGATTCCCAGAAGTTCTGTAGGCTGCTGGCCCTGTCAGTGTTCCCTCACTTCTTTCATGATGTTCCCTGAGCTTTGGTGTAGAGAGAGTGATACAGATGTGCCAGTCAGGGCTGGATATTCCACACATATTCTCTTTACCCTCTATTAACTGCCACCTACTGCATAAAGGAAGGCCACACCTCATTTTAACTTCTCTCCAGTATGCAATTCTGGAAAGGCATAAAAGATCAAGACATTGGGTTGATTATCTGACACCAAGTTCTGAGTGCTGAGTGATGGAGTCCCAGTGGAACTGGGAACTGGCCCATACTGGCTAGTGAAAGTTGGGTTCAGTTTTCTGAAAATTTGTTATCTGGTTGTTAAGTTGTGGGTAGCTTAAAGTTTGCCACAACAGGAGAATTTACATGGCAGAAATGGACAAATGCCACAACCCAGGGCTCTGATCCAGCCCCTTCTTCCATGAAACATTTGTAGCCAGTTGCGTGTCCATCGTCTAATTCCTGGTTTGACACTTACTAACTGGATCCCAGATGATATTACTCCAATTTCACAAAGGAGGGCACCCACAGTGTGTCTGTAGACCCCAGCCCCCAAGTACTGGTAATTGGTTTTAGCCTCAAGTTGTGAATCTGAAGATCTCAGTTCCTTCTCCCAGAGAAACCTCTTCTGAAACACTCCTGATGAACATCTACCAGCCCCAGGGGCACACACTGAAGGTCAGGGAGGGCATTTGATGCCCCCATAGCAACCTTTCTCAAGAACTTTTCTAAGATGATTAAAAATGCTCCCTCTATAATGATTTGTTCTTATCTTTCTTGTAATTCCCACTATTTTGGGGTCAAGCTGTGTTTTGCAGCGAAGCAAACATCTACAACCTCCAAGTGAGAGCTGAGAATACAAGGAGGTCCTTGCATCCCCCAAACTCTTCTTTGTTAGGTTAGGTGCCCTTTCCTTCCTAGCTGTTAAGACCATCTGTCATTGAGGTTAACCAATGTGATTAAAGAGAATATTTTGGATTTGGCTACTGTGGCATAATAGAGTGAGACTGCTATTTAATAAGGTATTTTCTCATAAGCCAGCACACATTTAGTTTATGTTGTGTTTGAGCATCTCTGCCAGTGCTTAACAAGTACAGAGATGGATGCTCTCAGCCAAGCATTGGACTAAGCACAGGGTCCCCAATGGAGGAGCTAGAGAAAGGACCCAAGGAGCTGTAGGGATTTGCAGCCCTATAGGAGGAACAGCAATATGAACTAACCAGTACCTCCAGAATTCCCAGGGACTAAACTACCAACCAAAGAGTACATATGGAGGGACCCATGGCTCCAGCCGCATATGTAGCAGAGGATGGCCTTGTCGGTCATCAATGGGAGGAGAAGCCTTTGGTACTGTGAAGATTTGATGCCCCAGTGTAGGGGAATGCCAGGACAGGGAAGCAGGAGTGGGTGGGTTGGTGAGCAGGGGGAGGAGGGATAGGATAGGAGGTTTTAGAGGGGAAACCAGGAAAGAGGATAACATTTGAAATGTAAATAAAGAAAATATCGAATAAAAAAAATCAGTATTTTAAAAAAGAGAGAAGAAAATCTTTTTTTGTGGACGTTGTTTTCCAGCAGAACCGGTTTATGCAGTGCCTATGAGCATAGTGTGTGTCATCTATGGTAGTTCAATGCCACAGCCTCCTAAATGACACATTGCTTTTTGAGAAACACGTTTGGTCTCTAATATATCAATTTGGTTAAATTTTCACTTTTGTGACCTTTTGTACATAGATTTTTAAAGACGCTGTATGACACGGATTTCGAACCAGCTGTGTTTTACCTCCCATTATCCAATCCAGTACAAGTGTATGAATTTTGGCCACGTTAGGGAATTTGTCTCATAGTTTTCTGAAACCAGACATTTTTCTATAATTCCCCAGATTTGTCCGTCTAGTCATTTAATTAAAAATGGAAATGCATTTAATGAAGTCAGTTTGTCTTTTAGCTAATTCTGGCAGTTCCCTGTAATCATCTACTTATTTCCTATTTGTTCCTTAGTGCATTTAGCAACTGATTCTAAAATTTTGTCTTGAAAACAAAAACATTAAAAACAAAAACAAGCCAAAACAACAAACAACCTTATGAATACGTAGTTTCTTCCAGCTGCCTGCTCCGGGCTGTTGCAATCTAGTGCGGCTTCTTCTCAGGGAGGCTTTTTTGCAGCCTCAACCAAGTGATGCTTGTGGATCCCAGTGAAAGGAATCCTTCAGGCCCTACTTCAATCCTGCTTAACAATCTGTCCAGTCTTCTCGTGCCCCACTGTCCAGGGAGAGATGGCGCAAGACACATTTACGACCTAGTTACGTAACTTTAAACTTTCTAATAGCTTCAGTGGAGAATCAAAAGGGAACGGGGCAAAGCAGTAGTATATTTTATTTAATATAACACCTCCAAACTATTATATTTTCAGAATATAATTATATAAAATGCCTGAGAGCCTTTGCACTCTAAATGCTTAATTAAAAAATATCGAGCATATATCTTAAATTTTACTCTTTTTTTTTTTTTTGCTTGGTTTTGTTTTTTTGAGACAAGGTTTCATTGTGTAGTCCAGGCTGTCCTCAGACTTGCATTAAGCCCCCTGCCTCAGCCTCCTGAGTGTTGAGATTGAAGGTATAGTGTCATGGTATCTGGCAACATTTTGGTCTTTAGCAGTGCTCAAAAGCCACACAAAGCTGGTAGTTTATCTTCTAGAATAGAATGGGTACAGTTTCGAACCTTTTCAAGCGCTTGGCACTACTACTATTATAATGCCTTCATTTACCTTGTATTTCCACCCCATTTTCATGTTTTCTCTCTCCTTTTCAGCATGAAGGTCTTGCTCTGAATACAGCTCTTGCGGAATAAGGGTGGAGTGGCATTGCTCTCTCTTTGTCTATTAATATTAACGAGGGGACCTTTTACAGTTAAACGCCATAAAGAAAGCTCGTTAAGGGCAACAACATCCCCTAGCACACAACTCTCTCTAGAACTACAAAATAGGTATGGTACAGAGGCCTGGAAGCTAATTCCTTCCAGATGTTTGCAAAGCGAGCAGGACCAAAAGGTGGATACTGAAATTACTAAACACTTAATAAGGAGCTGATGGAACCAAGGCCCCAGGGTTGGCTCAGAAATAAGTGAAACACAGAGACCCTGTTTGTTCAGAGGAACTTCAAAGGCGCCTATAAACGCGCAGGAAAGGTGAGAGGGAAACCACTGCCGAGATCCAGCATTCCTGCAAAGTCCAACTGGAGACTCGCTGGAGATGCTTCCCTCGGTGCTGAGGAGGACGCAGGGGCAGGTCTGGTGAGCAGATGTCTGGCTTTTGTTTGCACTATTATTATGTACAGTGTGTGCATGCAAGATGCAGCCATTTCTCAAGCTGAGCCAAAGGGGACAAACCAATTAAACTCCCAGTTAATAAAACAAAGAAGATGCCGTTTCTGTACTAAATACCACTCTACACTCAAACCATAAACCAGCTAATGGGACAGCAGATCCAAATAAATAATATTGGCCACATTCATTTTCATATTTCCTTCCTTTGCTCCCTTTAACAGTAGGACAGAACCAAAGGGTTTCCTAAGATTACAATTAAGAGGAACAAAGACCAGTTATTCAAGTGTATTGGTTGAGAAAGCCTGAGAGGTTTTCTCTTTGGTCATCCTTACCTGGAAGGAGAGCGGCCTACAGTATCCAAGCCTGTGTTTGCTTTTTTTTTTTTTTTTTCTCCACTGCTAATCATTGTGACCTGCCAGGCACATGAAGGAAGGCCTCATTTTTATAATCTTTCTTTGGGGGGCTCAGACAAAGAACAAAACATCAGCAGTCAGGAAGGAAGAAAAGAAGTCAGATGTGGCCCATCATTTAAGTGGATCAGCTGCTACAGGTGAGGTGGAAGACTCCCATTAAACTAGTTACCAATGGAGTTAAAAATGGGAAGCCCTACACTGTTAGGAGCAGAAGCAAAATCCTCTTGTCTTTGGATCAGGTAGACTTAGTCTGGACTTCTAGCTCAGTGTCTAAGTCAGTATATTGCTTCATGTGTTAACTGTTTATTTTCATTGTGGCAATAATATACCTGACAGAAGAAACTCAACCGAGGAAAGACTTATATTGGCTCACAGGTTCAAACCTATCACACCAGAACTCATGATGGTGGGTGTGTGTGTGTGGCAGAGTGGCTCATATCTTGGTGACCAGGATACAGGGAGCTCAGTTAAAAAACAGGAGCACATATAACCTTTAAGACCTACCCCTAAAGGATTCACTTATGTTATCTTTGCCATACTCCATGCTCATAACAGTGGATGTGGGAAGATCTATAACCTCCCCAGACTGCATGGTCAGCTGGTGGAATAAGTAGTCACACACATGAACCTGTGGAGGATATTTCACATCAAACTCTAGCAATATTTTGACTTTCAACTTCCTCTTCTATAGACAGGGCATGGAAAAAAAATCATACCCACTTTCTTGGACTGATGTGGGGACTGAATGAGAATGTGTATACAAAATTCTGATCTCCTGGAACCCAGTTTCTGTCCCAAGGTCAGGGATAACTAGCTCTACCTGTATCAGCAGCCTATGTACTATGCTTACTTGCTTTCTGTAAGAAGACATTGTGTGGGCATTCATGCCTCCAGCAGACTCTGATTCACCAACAGATCCATGTCTTTCTATTGTGCAGAGGATGAGCTCTTCAAGGATGCTTCTTATGTGAGCCCTTTCTCTGTAGAAATGGGACCATCTCACCTGAGTCACATACTTGATATATTCATGTCTAGGCATCTGCTGGGATGGTGGCTCTCACAGTTCTCTTTGAGAAGGACTGTTTGCTAAAGAACCACATGGCACCGAGTATCCATGTTTCCTTTCATTTCCTCTCTTATAGTTTTTGACCAGTGGCCATAATGAAGTACTTTATAAAGTCATGGTCTGACAAGGAAAGATAAATGTAAACATTGTACAAACACTGTGAGGAGAAACATCTGGATGTCCACTGCTTACTTCCTGTTGAGAGAGTTTGGGAACTTGGGGATTTTAACAGTTGGATGTGGCTATTTTGGGAAACGAGTCCACATCTGTACAAGAAAGAAAAGCACACACTCATTACACTTCACTCATCAGATCAGATATTGGCAGCAACATCCCAGGCCTGTCTGAGAACAAAAAAGACCGAATTTGAGATGGCCAGGACTTGTTTCCTTTTCTGCTCTCTCTCATTTAGAGCACCCAGTATCCATCATAAGAACATCTGCGCGCTCTCTCTCTCTCTCTTTCTTCTTCCTTTTTTTTTTTTTTTTTAGATAGGGTTTCTCTGTGTAGTTTTGGCTGTCCTGGAATTTGCTCAGTAAACCAGACTGGCCTTGAACTCAGAGATTTGCCTGCCTCTGCTTCTCTAGTCCTGGGATTAAGGGTATGCAACACCTGCCCAGCCTTTCTTTACTTCTTATGTTTGGTCCATTCTTACACTGTCTATAATTCAAAATCTTAACTTAGAAGCTTGGTTTAGTCACTGACTTGTAAGAAACATGTCAACAAATCCCTTAATATGTTTAACCCCTATTTATGTTTATTGAAAAAAACATGATAAAATAGTAATAATAATAATAATAATAATAATAATAATAATAATTTTTTACCTCTTCTTAGGTATGTCAAGTTGACATCCAAGATTAGCTACGGCAGTGGGTAAATTATCAGGGTACATTTCTAGATTTTTAAAAGATGACTGGATAGGGCATGCCAGTGTTCAGGGTGAGAGTATGAAGCAGACATGATGGCCTTTCTGGTTCTAAGAAGCAGAAAGATTAAACCTAAGACTTCCACGTTTTTCTGCCAACCAGAGAACTCTGAGTAACCAGGCCTCCAGCTTTTGTGGAACCAGAGAGCACCTGGTGACCATATCTCCATCCCAGTGGCTTTGAGGGTCAATGCAGGCCCAAGTGCCGACAGTCCTCTAAGAAATGGGAGCTTTGGTTCCAGTGGAATCTGAGGTAAATATGCAGTGTGGTTCTGATGTCTGAGGTGAAAAATGTTCCTGGGGTTATAGAGTCTACATCCAGAGGTTATTTTGGACCAGTATAACTATAGAGTTCCCAACAGTAAACCAGCAGACTGGATCTGAAGTTTGGTATCCTTCCCCCAGAGGGTCATAGAATCCAGGGGTGACCAAAGTTTTGATTCCAACCTTGGTCCTGTTAGCATAATGCTAAGACAGGACCACTTCAGTAACCATTTGATAATTTTGATGATCACTCCATAAATTCAAATATTTGAATGTTTGGTTCCCAATTGGTGGGCAGCTTAGGAAGGTGTGGTTCTTTTGTAGAGATGTGGGTATGGTTACCAGGTCTGCTCTCTCTTTCTCTGCCTGCAATAAGAACTCTTAGCTACTGATCCAGTGCTGTTCCTGTCTGCTACTGCCAGCTCTTTGCCATGGTGCTCATGTACCTGCCCTCTGAAACTTTAAGCAAACTCCCAATTAACTGCTTTCTTTTATAAGCTGCCATGTTCATGGCGTCTCTTCATATCAAAAGAACAGCGACTAAGACAATAGCTAACACCAAGTTTCCTCAGTCCTTGCAACTGAGCTTCATGCAGAAATGTCTCAATGAAAAGTCACAGAAACCAGAATATCCCAATAAGCCCTGAAGAAGAGGAATCCAACAGCAGCAGCAGCAACAGCAGCAACAGCAACAGCAACAGGAACAGCAGCAGCAGGAACAGCAGCAACAGCAGGAACAGCAGCAACAGCAGCAACAGCAGGAACAGCAGCAACAGCAGCAACAGCAGCAGCAGCACGAACAGCAGCAACAGCAGGAACAGCAGCAGCAGCAACAACAACAACAATAACAACAGCAGCAAGGAGAGCAATAGCAGCAGGAACAACAACAGCAGCAGGAACAACAGCAACAGCAGGAACAGCAGCAGCAGCAGCAGCAGCAACAGCAGGAACAGCAGCAGCAGTAGCAGCAGCAGCAACAACAACAATAACAACAGTAGCAAGGACAGCAATAGCAGCAGGAACAACAACAGCAGCAGGAACAACAGCAACAGCAGGAACAGCAGCAACAGCAGGAACAGCAGCAACAGCAGGAACAGCAGCAACAGCAGCAACAGCAGGAACAGCAACAGCAGAAACAGAAACAGCAGCAGGGACAACAACAGCAACAGCAACAGCAACAGCAACACATCACTAAATCTCACTGGGTTCTTATGGCTGTGACCTTCTGACCCAGATCCATGGACATCTAGTGATCTTTTTTGCTTCTTTTGTTTTAGAAACACCCTTTTATTAGTATTTTAAAAATTTATTACACTCTATTATTTTTTAAATTTGTTTTGAAAAGTTTTTTGTATGATATATTTTGATCATATTCTTTCACACCTTCTAACTCCTTCCACATCTTCCCCACACCTAACTTCATGTTATTTTTTTTTCTTAAAAAAAAAAAAGCCACCCAAATGCAAAACAAAACAAAGCACCAAAAAAATCATGGAGACTGTTTTATCGGCCAACTACTCCTGAGCATGAGGCCTGCCTTGGAGTGGGGTTGATATATTCAGTGTTGTGCCATTAGAGGAAACTGATTTTTCCCTCTCCCAGAAACTATTATTTTTCAAGTGATGCCTTGGCTAGAGATAGGACTTCATACCTGCTTTGCCTTCTCTGTGTTGATTTTTTTTTGGGGGGGGGGGTCTGGTGTAAAGTGTGCAGGTTTTGTGTATATGGTCACAGTCTTGGTGAATTCGTTTGTGTATCAGCCTGGTGGTGTCTGGAGAACACTGTTTGTTTGTTTGTTTGTTTTGTTTTTTGCTTTTTTTCCAAGTTGTTTGCTACCTCTGGATTTTATAATCTTTCTGTCTCCTTTTCTGTATAGATCCCTGAGCCTCGAGGGGAGAGGTTTGATTAAGACATTCCATTTAGGTAGGGATGAGTGCTCCAAAGTTTCTCATTCTTTGCACATGTTCAGTTGTGGGTCTCTGTGTTAGTTACAATCTACTTCAGGAAGAAGCTTTTCTTATGAGGGCTAAGTGATGTACTGATCTATGGGTATAGCAATATGTCATTCATAGTCTCGTTATTGCTATATCCACTTAGCAGAATAATAATGGTTTTCTTCTAGGACTCATCCTCTATCGAGTCTAAGGTTCTTGGCATCATTAATAGTGTCAGATATGGGATTCATCTTATGGAGTAGGTCTTAAATCCAGTAACATTTGTGTCTCTGTTGCACCAGCTGGCACATCTTGCAACCAGGTCACTATTGTAGCTCACAGGTTTCATACCTCATTGAGACTGATCACTTTCCTCTCTTTTAGTGTATAGTATCTGCTGGTGAAGCTTCTCAATGAGCGCCAGCTTGATTTTTCCATGTTCTATTCCATAAATATGTTATCTTTGTCAGTATGGTCTTACTGTCAGGCTTTATAGCATAACAAACAGCATTGACAATAGCCTGTAATTTTTTTTTGAGGATGTCTATAGGACCTCTTTGGACAACAATTCAGAAAGATATAACCTAATTCTGATCCTGGGGATTTTATTTTGTAGCATATGGTATCTAGTTGGGGTATACTCCTTTTATATATTAATGCACTTTTGGTCTACCATATTAGGTTTCCATGTGACCTTTGTAAGTGTCAGTAATGTTAGTTTTCCTTCCCCATTACCCCTATTCCCCTATCCTACTGATTTCCCTCCCCATTTAGTCCTGTTCTGACACCCCCTTTATCATTTTAATACTATAGTATATTTCCTGTTTCTTGGAGGATCCTCTCCTCTCTGCTGGGCCCTCATGATTTACCTGGCTTCTATGGATAGTTTCAATAAAACACACATATCTAAAGTTTAAAAGCTAACATTTACATATAGGAGAAAACATGCAATGTTTATGTTTCTGGGTCTGAATTTCCTCACTCAGGATGATTGTTTCCAGCTTCATCCATTTACCTACAAATGTCACAATTTCATCTTTCTTAGTAGCTGAAGAACATTCCATTGTCTAAGAGTGCCACACTGCCATCCATTTATCAGATGGTGCACATCTAGGCTTTTTCCATTGTCTGGCTATTGAATAGGTCAGCAATGAGCATGGATGAGTCAGTACCATGGTACTAAGATAAAGAGTCATTTGGGTATAGGTTAAAAAGTAGTATAGCTAGATATTTTGGTAGATCTATTTCTGCATTGTGAGGAACCTCCACACTGATTTCCATGGTGGTTGTACAAGTTTTCACTCCCACCAGCAATGGATAAAATTTCCCCTTTTCCATCTGCCATCGTTTGTCTTATTAAGCCTAGTTATTCTGACTGGGGTGATATGAAAATATGATCTCAAAATAGTTTTAATTTGCATTTTCCTGATAGCTAAGGATGCTGAACATTTTGGAAAATGTTTCTCAGAAATTTGAGTTTCATCTATGGAAAACTCTCTGTTTAGTACCACATTCCATTTTAATTGAATTATTTGGTTTGTTCAGCTTTTTAAATTTCTCTGTGTATTCTTGATGCTAACTTTCAGTCAGATGTATAATAGGTAAATATTTTTTCTCTTAATCTGCTAGACTGCCTTTTTGTTTAAGTGATAATGTGCTTTGCTCTATAGAATTGTTTTATCTTCATGTTTCTTTGGGAAATGCAGAAATAGTATGACAATGTTTTTTTTTTTTAATTTATTTTTATATGTTTTAAAAAATCAATCCCAGGTTTGGGATATGGGGCTGCTTCAGATTCTTCACAGCAGTTGATTAAGATTTGCCTCGTGCTCTAGCAGTGGCATGATTTTGCCAGCTGCAGATAGTTTCTGTGGATGTGTGACATTTGGAATTCTGGAAACTCTTTAGAGGGTATGCAATTGCTGGGTCCCAAGAGGCAGTGCAGTTGTTGGTTGGTTGTGATGTTTGCAGTTCGTTAAATAGTCATGCACAAAGAAATAATCATAATCATAATAGATGAAGAAGAAGAAAAAGAAAAAGAAGGAGAAGAAGGAGAAGGAGGAGGAGGAGCAGGAGGAGGAGGAGGAGGAGGAGGAGGAGAAGGAGAAGAAGAAGAAGAAGAAGAAGAAGAAGAAGAAGAAGAAGAAGAAGAAGAAGAAGAGGAAGAAGAAGAAGAAGAAGAAGAAGAAGAAGAAGAAGAAGAAGAAGAAGAAGAAGAAGAAGAAGAAGAAGAAGAGAAAGAAGAAGAAATTATCAACTATCTTGATGGCAAAGATTAAACTTGCCCCAAGGAACTTGATGCCCCCTCAGCAGAATGTATCTAATCATAATGTGTCTACCCCTTTCCTTTATTTTCTCTCCTATCTAGTGTCAGGGGGTTGAAAAGGTAGAAGAAAAGGGGTGGTGAAGGCTGTAAGAGAGAAGAACCAACAAAATAGCCAAAGACTGGTGACATATGAGGCCCTACTTAATTGGTCTTAGTGTTGTACTGTGGGAATCACTTTCAGAAAGTCCTTTTCTGTGCCAATAAGTTCAAGCCTATTCTCCCCCCCCCTTTTTTTTATAATCTATTAGATTCAGAGTATCAGTTCTTATGGTGAAGTCACCAAATCCATTTAGAATTGAAAGTATTATGCAGGATAGTAGATTTGGGTCTATTTTCATTCATCTACATGCAGCTATCCAATCTGACCAGTACCACTTGTTGAAGGTGTTGCCCCTTTCCCTTTGTATTTATGGCTTTTTTTTTAGGCCAAAAATCAGGTATTCATAGATTGAAACTTGACCATATCTAGAATTAACTAACTCTGCAAAATGACTGAGAACAGCTGTGAGGGATTTTTGCTTAGGTAGATCTTTTGAAGTAGGAAGATCCATATTTGATCTAGATCTTTGAAGTGGGAAAACACACCTGTATTTTAAATCTTTTGAGGTGGGAAGACCCAGAAGGAAACTCTTGCTCATGCCTGCTGGCTGTCCTCTCAGTAGTAAGTCCAATTCCTTCATTAGCCCCAGAGCCTCCTTCAGGATTCCAACATACACTGAAGAACAGTTGAGATATCTAGCCGTATGGATTGAACAACTACTGGATTCTTGAACCTTCCGTATATAGACAGCCATTGTTGGGTTAGCTGGACCACAGCCTGAAAGTCATTCTAGTAAATCACCCCCCGCCCCCCCGTGTGTGTGTGTGTGTGTGTGTGTGTGTGTGTGTGTGTACACTGTATAAGTTCAGTTATTTTAAAGAACCTGCATTGATACACAGGATCAACTTTATTCTACTGGTCAATGCTTATGTTTTTATGCTAATACTAGGCTGTCTTTATTATTGTAGCTCCTCGGTACAACTTGCAAACTGGGATGGGTGATACCTCCACCTTCTCTTTTATTATTCAGGGCTTTTTTCACTATCCTGTTTTTTAATATTTTGGAAAGTATGTGTATGTGTGCATTTCCACATAAAGGTTAATAATATTTTTCAATTTTTGTGAAACATTGCATTGGAATTTTGATGGAGATTGCATTGAATCTATAGCTTCTTTGGCATGATGGTCATTTTCACAGTAATAATCAAATAAATATATGAGCTTGGTAGAGAAAGGACCCAAGGAGCTGAAGGGATTTGCAGCTCCATAGGAGGAACAAAAATATGAGTTAACAAGTACCCCCAGAGCTCTCAGGGATGAAACCACCATCCAAAGAGTACATATGGAGGGACCCATGGCTCTAGCCACATATGTAGCAGAGGATGGCCTTGTCGGTCATCAATAGGAGGAGAGGCCCTTGGTCCTGTGAAGGCTCTATGCCCCAGTGTGGGGGAATGCCAGGGCCAGGAAGCAGGAGTGGGTGGGTTGGTGATGGGGGGGGGGCGAGAGGATAGGGGTTTTTTAGAGGGGAAACTAGGAAAGGGGATGACATTTGAAATGTAAATAAAGAAAATGTCTAATAAAACAAAACAGACAAAAGTGATTGTGAACAGATATTTACTGAATATATAAACTCCCATCGTCATGTGGAAGAAATCTCTCTTTACAGCCTGATGCTTAACTAATAGAAGCTTCCAATGTCAAAAAAAAGTTACCATTTCAATATTACTAATTCTTGTCATTGTGTTATTGCTGTGGTGACTTTCTCCCCTCTTTTTGCCAACTATTTTACACTCCTTGGGTCTTCCTGGGTATAGCTAACCTTTTCTTCACATTGAAGTTTTCCTTTAATGCCTTCTGGAGGGCTGAGCTGGTCAACAGAAATTGCTTAATGGGGGACAGTCGACCATGCCAGGAGACTTCGTAAAGTTGAGCGTGTTGGAAGTCCCTGAACCTCTGAGAGGATTTTAGGAGCTTCATCTACTTCTGTTACCAGTCTCTGTCATGTGACCACACTCCCTCCATAAGATCGTGACCTATGATCACATACATCAGAATAGAGTTCTCCATGCTAATGAGGTATCTAGATAGGTAGGCCCTGAGAGTTTAGCCAATAAGCTTCCCTTTCTGGAAATTTCCTTCCTGCAAAAGGTATTTAATCACTGTTCTACCCTGAGGAGGAGGTATGCGCTCATTTTCCATGATGATCACTCAATAAACAGTTTGGAATCAAGAACTACCCTGGGGAGCATGGAGGAAGCCTTCGTCTACAGAGTTGTACCATCTAATCTCCTTCTGAAGGCCCTTCTATGCTCCCAGACTCACCACTGAGCTAAGCTGGAGTTCTTCATTCCCCAAGCCCTGGACTCCTCAACTCCATTCCCAACTCCCTGTGACCCAGCAGCATCTGGATATCCAGGAGTTTGGGAACCCCTGTCCCTGAGCTCCTCGTCACAGGCTGTGGAACCCGGACCCTATGTTCTGACTCCTCTGCGTGGTTTCCAGCGATGACTGTACTACTGGAAGTCAGTCAGGGAACCTCAGTTTTGGCCTACCACACCGTTGGCTGCGTTTTCCTGCCCCCAATGGTGTATTGGTGCTTCTCTGGAGCCCAGCACCCGAGGGCAGTGCAGGGTAAATGCAGTCTAGTGCTCTGTGTTTTGTCTCCCCAGCAGCGTTACCATACTTCACCATACTTCAGTGAAGGGCCGAAACACAAAAGCCACAGCTTAAATTTGTTTTTAAACACAAAAACAAAAAGGTTTTCTTTCTGTTTTGATGATGATAGTTTTTCTAGGTATAGTAGTCTAGGCTTATGTCTGTGGTTTGTCAGAGCTTGTTAGTCTATGCTCTTCGGCTTTCAAAGACTATTGAACAGTCAGGTTTTATATTAATGGGCCTGTTTTATATGTGATCTTTTCCTCTTGCAGCTTTTAATTTCTTTGCTTTATTTTACACACATATTGTTTTCATTATTATGTGTCATTAGGGGTATCTTTTCTGCATGCCCCTTCTACCTTGACAGGTACCCCTTTATGTTGATTTGGAAATTTTTATTCTATAATTTTGTTGAAAATATTTCATTTAAACTATTTAAAATATTTGCTTAAAGATTTCAGTGGTATGACCTGGGTATCTTCCCCTTCCTTTATACCTATTATTTGCACATTTGGTCTCTAGAGTTTACCAAATTTTGTGGGTGTTTTTTCTTGGAATTTTAGATTTAACACGTTCTTCAGTTGACCTCTACTCATCTTTCAGCCTTGAAATCCTCTCTCTTCATTCAGTCTGTTGGTAAGATTTGTTTGTTTGTTTGTTTATTTATCTATCTATCTATCTATCTATCTATCTATCTATCTATCTATTTATTATTTATTTATTCACTTTATATCTCAAATGTAGCCTGGCGTCTCCTCCCAGTTCCTCTTTCACACAGCCCCTTCCCCCACCCCTCTCTCCCCTTCATCTCTGTTGGAACGGTTTCCTCTCAGCTTAAGTTTGGCTTCCTGAGTTTTTTATTTTGAGTTTTATTTCAGTTAGACTTTTCTTTAGTGATTCTGTTTCTTTGCTAAATTCTATTTTTGTATCTTGAATTATTTTCATTATTTGATTCAATTGTTCTGTTTCAAAGTCTTCACTGAAACATTTATTCCTCTCTTCCTTCAGGTTCTTGGACACATTTGTAATTGCTATTCTATTGTCCTGTGTTTCATTTAACTCAGGAAGTCAAACCAAAAGCTCTTTTCAAGGGCGCAGTTTATAATTGCACGCTGGCTTCTGGAGGAAGCACAACTGTCTTAGTTGTTCGTGTTTGTTCTTGTGATCGGATGAAGGCAGCTGGAATTATGACATTTGTGGTGTTTCTTGGTGTGGATGTCTGCTCTTACTTTCTTTGGTGGGTTGTCTGAGTCTTTGTTTGCTGCTACCCAAGTGTATCAGGTAGTGGACCAACCGATACATGCTTGGTTTTCAGTCTTGGGCACATTTTGGGATTCCAGGTTCAGACTCCAACTGGTCTCAGATTGGTAAGGTAACTTCATCCTATGGTGGATGAAGTTTTGTTTGGAATACCTAGTACCAACTCCAACTACTACTCTCAGATTGGTGACGGAAGTAGCTTGGCTGAAGTTCCGGTTGGAATACTGAGTTCAAATTCTAAGTAGTCACAGGTCAGTCCTGTTGGAGGAGTAAGTAGGTGATAGGTAAGCAAAAAGGGGGTAAAGACTGACTCTGGCTGTCTTAAGTGGGGCTTAGCCTCCATACAGTCCTGGTATCAGTGGTTGAAACTGGGGAGGGAGAGATGGGGGAACTGACTCTTGAAGTCTTAGTCTGAAGTTCTGGTACTTTGAATGTTGTCCTCAGGTTCTAAATAGTCACAGATGGGAACAGTAAGATGGGGATGTGGTAGGTGGGCAAGGAGTGGTCTTTCTTGCTTCTTTACCTTTCAATCTGAGGGTCTCTTATTCTCTCTGGAAAACCTTCAACTAATTATTAGACCAACTCCAATGTTACTGGTACTGTGAAAGATTATCTTCCTTAATACTAAAATGTCACAGCCTATTTAATAAGAGTAAAGAAAAAAAGATCTATAAAACAATATTGTTTATGCTTGGTAAGATACTGTACTATATGTATTTTGAGTGTTTGATGAGTGCTACTCCTCTTTTTGATTGCCATATATTAGTGATATATAACAAAATGTTTCATCATGGCATTTTCATATGTGTATATAGTTTGTCTTGATCATATTCATGCCATTAACCACTCTTGTCACCCTCTTATAACCCTCTCTCTCTCTCCCTAATCCCCTTTCTCTTCCCAACTGGTCCCCTTCTACTTCCATATTCTCTTATTTATGGCAATATAATGAGTCTAATTAGACTTTGTCACAAGACTATGAGTCAGGGGTCACTTAGAGGAACATGGACAACTTACCAGTGGCTATACCACTGGAGAAAATTCTGCCTATAAATTCTGAGGCAGGGGTAGGGCTCGTGAGACCCCCTCTAATCCATAACAGAATGTTGATGACCTTAACCTTGTGCAGGTCTTCTGAGGTTAATCCCAGTCCATGTAAATTTATGAGTGCAATGACTATGCCATGCTTAGAAGACAGGATTCAGCAATATTCCAGCCCTTCTTCCATCCATAAGTCTTAGCGGGGTCTATATAGATGTCCTATTTGGAACTAAGCATTCAACAGTCATTTATTTTCATTGCTTTGACTAGTCATGAGTCAAAGCACTACAGTATGCTTTCATGAGTGGTTACTACAGTAACCATGGCCTACTGCAAACAAAGAAACAAACAAGCAAGCAAACGAACAAAAACCAGAACAAAACAACAAATAACAAATAACAAAAACAAAACAAAAAAGAAAAGAAAAGAAAAGAAAGGAAAACATCTTCTTTAACCAAAACTGACAGCAGCATTAATCTGGGGCACAAACATAAATGTTTAGAAGGCAATTTAATGGCACAATGTGCTGATTTAGCAGTACTAGCTTTCCATCTAGGGCCTATGACCTCCCTAGCCATGGACTTTTGACCAGGTTACAGTATCAGGCACAAATTACCACTCATGTGAAACAGGCCTCAAATCCACTCAGAAAACAGTTGATTACTCCCTTAGAAGTCCTTCCACGATTCCATCATACACACTTGCTTAGGACACTGTATGATGTAGGAATCATACATGAGGAACACTATTGATGACTTTTCTTCTAGGAGCTTCTTCTAGAACTATGACTGCTAGATGGAGCTTCCATCTCATTTCCAACTGGATTTCTCTGTACACTGCAACCAAGGCATGTGCTATCTTCAGTAGCAGGGTCTCACTATCTAGTTGTGTTGGACAACCAAGAGTAGTGGCAATAGTCTATATTATTTTGGGGGCCTCATAGACCTCCCTGATGAACAAGTTATGGTCAAGTAGCTCATGCCTCAGACTGCAATTTTCGTTTGGTGTATCTGTTCCTGGGAGCAGATGAATGATATTCTTCTCAGGCCTATATATCCTGAAGGCTGAAAATGGGCATGTAGGAGAAAGTAGACAGTCTAAGTTTGAATGAGCCTGAAAGTTTGATTCAGGCCCAATGAAAGTTGTCATTATAACTGCAAGTGACAATATCCTCAAAGACCAGATTTTATTTCAAGATCTCATTCTTGATGATGGGTATATTTCAGAATTTCCAATGAAAACAATCCTGTTTCTTTATATTTACAGAGGTTTTTTTGTTTTTTGTTTTGTGTGTGTGTGTGTGTGTGTGTGTGTGTGTGTGTGTGTGTGTGTGTGTGATAAAGACCAGAAGCAACCTGGAGAGGAATGGATTTATTTCATCTGACACTTTCAGGTATCAGTCCACTACTGAGGGAAGATAAAACAGGAATCCAAGCAGGACAGGGACCTGGAAACAGGAGCTGAGGTAGAAGCCATGGAGAAATGCTGCTTACTGGCATGCTCCTCATCACTTGCTCATCCCGCTTTCTTATACCACCCAGGACCACCTGCTCAGAGACGGCACTGCCCATTGTGAGCTGGGTCCTCCTACATCATTGCAGACATACATCACAGAGTTACCTACAGGC